>JAOVVB010000030.1:6483277-6515341 GCA_028570985.1 Heterobranchus longifilis
CCCCCCCCCCCCCCCCCCGCTTCAATCCACTATGTTATGCTGGTAACAGCCTATATGGTTACTGGGTATCAGATTGATCGGACCTGTCTTTAGTTTTCGCAAGACTTTGTTTTTCATATGAATCATTAATTTTCACATGAATATTATTCAGTTACCATGTGTGTCATTTCTTGTAAGAGTAGTAGCAGTAATAAAGTTGTAACAACAGTATTCTTATTTCATCTGCGTGCAGAGAATGGTGTGGATCTCAGACAAGTCTCTGGAAAGGAGCACAGCTGGTTAATTTCTCTTCTTTACACAGTCTCAAATTCCCCAATCAGGCGACCGAGAAGAGGAAAATCCTCCAGAGACTACGGCCCTCATTAGTAACATGACAGCAGGAGGATCCGACCTGCTGGTGCACAGAGAAGCGAAAGAAAGAAAGGACGCCACCCACTGGGCCACCAGATTCTCCAGCTAACCATGGCAAAATAAATAAATAAATAAATAAATACACACACCTGACATAGCACTGTTTAAATAAATAAGTAAATAAACTTTTTAAATATAATTTTATATAGATAGATAATGCCTAATGGCTAATACTAAACTAAATTCAAATTAGTTGCTGTGAAATTTTTACATTTAATGAAGGTTATAATGCATTAAAAAAAACATAAGTAATTTAATAATTTTAGTAAGTATAAAATGTATTTTTATATAAAATAATTTTTTTATTGTCTTTTAATAAAGATCAATTTTCGTCCATAAATATTTTCATTTTAACAATTTCATTTCGGATTTTACAATCCAAACATCTAGAAATCCCCACTTTTTTCCCTATGAATTACTTATAAACCTCTGGGCCAGTGGTCGCTCCTAAAATGCCCCTCCAGACGTTGATGTTATTATATATTATAAATATTGTCTCGTCCTAAAATAAAGCGCCTCGTCCCTGTCGCACCTGTAAACACGCACCTATGTACACACGCCAGTCTTCTTCTCTGTACCTGCGCTTTGTGTTTCTCCTTTAAAACAAACACAGCGCGTCTGTTTTTAATGCCAGTTCTTCAAAAACTCCGCTTAGCAGGAGGCATGAAAGGCAGACAAGGACTTACAGGTTCAAGACAAGCAAATCCTGAGATGAAAAGCATGCGGAAAATGGGTGCAGTCACCAACACAAAAGATCCCTCGCTGGTAGTTAGTCACCCCCCATCTTCCTTTAAAGCGAGCCCCCCCGACCCCCCTCACTCCAGCCGTGATGCATTGTGGGGAAAGTCGTTGCCATTCGACCTCTGCAGGGCCTGCGCGGACGCAGCCAGAACCCTGAAATTCATTATGCCTTTAAAACCCCTATTTATTTCCGCATAACCTACATACTCTCGCCAGGAGGCCAAAGCGCAAAAAACGATCATTTCGATGCGGGGTATTTATTTCTAAATTGAAGCAGAATTAATCGGGAGCGGTTGGTAGAAATAATTCGTTAAGGAAAAGGAGAAGATTGTAATTTATTAAGAAAAACATGTCTGGAGAGCGAAACCGCAGGTCGCTGGCTTTCCGAGGAGGCGGATTAGCCGCGACCGGCTCCAGTGGCGTCCGAGGCAGCAACGGCGACAGCTGCGAGGCCCAGGCCTGGACCGACCGACACTTTAACGGCAACAGGCCGGATCAAGACGACGACAGAGATCTTGGGGCAAAAAAAGGACCATCGCCCGGGCAAGTAGAGGGTGGGGGGTCGGTCAGCGACAGCACGGAGCCGGAGGCTGAGGAGGAGGAAGACCCGGAAGGGAGCAAGCGCACGGCCGAAAAAGACGCTGTCAACACCCGCGGCTGGACCGCCGTAACGCCCGGGGAAAGGGCCGAGACCAGCTGGGGCACCGGGAACGGAATGAACGGGGACGACGGAGCCGCGGGTTCAGAGGACGAGCGAGGCGCGGCGACGCGCGGCGGAGACGCCAGAAAGCCCTGGGTTGAGATGAGACCTCAGACGCTGCTTCAGAAACACTCGCTTTTCCAAGCCTCCTGGCTACAGGAGTTTCCCTGGCTAAAATTCTGTCAAGAAACGGGACTCATGTCTTGTTCGTGGTGTCACAACATCGCCACCAACAACAGCGACGAGTTGGTGAAAGGCAGCCGGAATTATAAGCGCGCTCTGCTGCTGAGACATCACCTGTCCTCCGAACACGGCCGGAACGACCCGACCAAACAGGTACCTGAGAGGTGTCACAGCCTGGCTCCGAGTTTACCTGACAGCCGATAAATACCCTACAACACTCTGTTCTCACTGGGTTGTCTTAAAGTAAAACGTTAATATGACGCTGTAAATAAGATTTAATGTTTCTACTGACTTTTTTTTCTCTCGATAAAATTAGTGCGCTAGCAGGCTAGCTAGTTAGCTAGCGTAGGTTAGCCGAACAGTTGCTAGGGGGAAACTGGCTAATATGCCACTTAGCATGTCGGCTAACGATGGAGCTCCGTGGTATTTACCAGACAGCTGGCTATCTTTGCTGGTTATCAGTATTAAACGGGGTCTGTTATCTTTTCGTTTTTCGGCACTTTATTTTTGTGTACTAACTTAAAGGTTTAGCTTTAATTCGTGTTACTGTGTCATGGACTAACTGGTAATTTCGGATTAACTATCTGGCTGTGTGATTGTCTTGTGGTGTTTTGACTATAAGACGCCAGATAGTGCATGTCCAAGGAAAAAGATTAAGTCTAAGGTCTTTTTTTTCCACAAATGTAAATTTATTTGCAAGTGTACGTATTTAAAACATGCCCTAGTTGTAATCGTGTATAGCCCAGGTTATCTGTGCTCCCCTTTCTTTCCAGTTGACCAGGCTCTCCCCCCCCACAGTGTGCTTATTGCACTGTAATTATCAGCCCTTGTTGCCTTGGTACTTTAGTTGATTTCTACCGAGGTCATAATGCTAAAAGCTTGACCCAGAAGGCTTTGGGGAGCCACAGCCCAACCCATTCCCTCCCAACCCCCTCCTCTGCTGGGAAAAAATGACCTCTGGCACATCTCTGTCTTCCCCTTTAGGGCTTCTAAATCAGCCTTTGTGCCAGATGAGTGTTCCAGATATCTATATTGCTCATATCCTGGAGCGGGTGTGACCCCCCACTAAATCAAGATCACTGTGACAATCTGTGCTTGATTCACAGAATCCAATGATCAGCCCATGGCAAGATCTCATTTAAATACATTTTATCTTATGACCTCCTGACTGCCCCCCCCCCCTCTTTAAAGGGACTAGAGATCAATAAGTACGCCCGCGATCATCTCCAGAGCTCACGTATGGACACGCTGTGAGCATTAATGCTTTGTAATGAACCATTAATCCTTATCTCAGTTAGGGCTGTGTTCTGAAAAACAATCTATAAGCGCACATCACGTCTAAACTTATGACCGAGATGACCACTCTTGCTCATTTAGATGGCTATAGATGGGATTGCTGGTTCTTTCTTTAGCGACTTTGGATTTAAGATGGTTTTAGATTTGCATCTGATGTTTGCGTTTAAAATAATGAATGCATAATTTTGACATTATATTTTGGATCAGCAATTGAATTTTTTTTCCTTCTTTATTGGACATTAGAATTTACAAAATGTATCATAGGAAAGGTGTGTTAATAAGAAGGTGTAAAAATACAGCATACATTAACACAGACAGATTTTTTTTTTTTTTGTAAAATTATCTATAATATATGGTTCATAAGTGATACAATAGCCTACATTTCTTTGCATGTGCAGATGTGACGCTGTGGAACAGAGGCTGTAACTCAGTTAACCAAATGGGGGGGTATCTGGGTTGCTTCACTCTTGTGTCTGGACATTGTCCTCAAAGTTGCCATCCCTGGTTATAGTGTCTACAGAGAAGACAGTGGCTCCACCCTTCTTCCCCTGTCTGCCCCATGTGAAATGTAGGCCTGTGTGTATTAGGGGGGAGAGAGGACTCTGTGGAATTCTCTATCGATGAGCTCTCCACATTGTTGGGAGGCCCAGAGCCTGGTGTTCTCCACCCACACCTTGGGTCAAGCACACTGCTACATTGTTCATGCGTCTGCGAAAAGGCTGGGTGAGGGGACCAAGCGTTGGCCTTAGGGCTAGGCTGGCCTAGGGTGGGGTTTAAACAAGGAAAAACAAACCTGCTGTCCCTGCAATCTGGGGGACAGCATTATTCCCCCCGAGTCACCCTGTGTCTAGTATGCGCACCTCTAGTGGTAAATGATTAAGCTATGAGTTTACAGTTTGGTTGAGGATGCTTGTTTACAATCTGAGTTGAATGAGCATCAAAAGCAATCCGTATTCTAATTGAGAAGCACATCGGTAAAGGTGATATCAGAGGTGGTGGTTGCTGTGTTCCGGTTCCACATCAAAACGAAAGTCTGAGGTGTGAAACCAGAACATGAAAAACCACAGTGGGTTTCGTGTCACTCTGTCAGCCTGTATTTACCATACTTACTAGTTTTAGTTTATGTTAATACAATAGTTTCAGTATTGTTTGACTACTCCTGATCAGGGGAGTTTTTTTCAGCCTTGACTCTCTGTGGTCAGTGTTTGTGTCGGTGGGGGGGGAATTTCTCCATGTCAGAATCTGACTGTAACCACAGACTCATTTGAAAAATTAGCGTTGGGGCTCCTCTGAAAGCATCTGTTCTCCTGCTCTGTGTTAACACGTGGCACATCTGGAGAAAGGATGAGCAGAGCTGGAGAGACTATGAGAGAGAAATAAAGAGAAGTGCATTTTGCGCCAGTGTTTCTTTTCCTCTCAGTGATTAGGACATTGTTTCTGTTTCTGGTGAGGCACAGTGTCAGAGCGTCTCCCTGAAACAAACACACGCTTTGGAAAAAGGAGGAAATAATCTAGAACAATAAGACACCACAAGCTGACAGTCATTCCCTTATATTTCCCCTGGTCTTTCACATCCCCCTCTTTAACTCAAACCCATGCCCATCTGGCTCCTTTGGGTTTTCCATTCTGATCACACATAAACTTACCAGCGCTAGCTAGATTGGTCACCTCATAATGAAGTAATTTTGCACATATTGTGTTTACTCTTTTGCAGTCCTTGTGGACACAGAGAGCACAAAGCCTCAGTGTGCCACACATCACTACTGAACAATGAGCCTGGAGGAAAGGGCTGGCATTGTATAGAGACATAGGGTTGCCCTCTATCTCTCCTCTCCCTGCCCGCTGGCCTGCCACTGGAGCCATGCTACCGTAATAACCCTATCCACCCTGACAAGGGCTGCAGTGTGGAGGAGGCTTGGATGGCCTCCGCCCCGAGAAATGGATTTAATCTAAATTACTCGAGCAGAAAACACAGCTGTGTGGTAGGAGGGGGAAAATTCTGGGCCTAAGTGGTATAAATGACTCTTTGGATTAGGACAGCTGCTTTGCGATCCAGAAATGTAGCACACAAGTACTCCCTCTAATAGGTACCAGTCTGTTCTACCTCTTTTTTTTTTTTTTTTTTTTTTTTTTTTAAACTCCTTTTTTTTTTTTTTACCCAAGAGGCAGAAGAGTTCTCAACCATTACTGAGTACAGGTGTAGGGAAAGGGTGGAGGCCCAAAATGAATCTTAGGGCTTACAGAGGCTTTGACCAGTGAGTGAAATGGTTTGCTTAGGGTGTGTCTTGTGATACAGTTTCTGTTTGAGTGGGGGGTTTCGGGAGAGATATACAGTTCCCACAGAGCTGCAGTTTAAGAGCTGGTTGAACCAGTTCCATCATTGTGGTGGTGTCACCATATCCCCACTTCGTTGAGTTTACACTGTGCATTAACCCTGTTTGCCTTTTTTGTTGTTGTTGTGCCTTCACTAGGAACTCGAGAGGCTAGAAGACACAGAGGGCACTGAGGTGGAGGACTACAGAAACAAGCCAAATGAGAACTCCTACTGCTACCAGCTGCTCCAAGAACTGGACAAGCAGCGCAAAAGTGGCATCCTCTGTGACGTGAGCATTGTGGTTAGCGGTCAGGTCTTCCGTGCGCACAAGAACATCTTGGTGGCAGGAAGCCGCTATTTCAAGACCCTCTACTGCTTGACCAAAAGTGAGAACCTTGACCAGACTACAGTAACACACCTAGATGTGGCTGCAGTGCAGGGTTTCTCAGTCATCCTGGATTTCCTGTACTCAGGCAACTTGCTGCTCACAAGCCAGAACGCCATTGAGGTGATGTCAGTTGCCAGCTACTTGCAGATGAGTGAGGTTGTGCAGTCATGTCGTGCTTTTATCAAAGATGCTCTGAACATCAGTATCAAGCAGGAAGCCCCTGACTCGGTGCTTGTGGACTACAACAAGCGGCGTGCTGTGCCCAAAGATGACAAGAAGCCTGGCAATTTCTGGGCCACCAGCATCCTGTCCAAGCTGTCGATTAAGGCGAGCGGGCAGGTGAAAGAGGAGCCGAGTGACGCAGCTGTGCCAACGCTGGGTACCTCAACTTGGGGCAGAGAAAAATCTACGGAGTCAGGCGAGACGCAGATGCAGGGATCAGCACCTGTGTTCGTCTGGAACGAGCTGCCCCAAGGTACTGGTGCAGCCATGAAGAGCGAGGAGCGCCACGAGCCCGGGAGTGGCAGAAGGAAAAAACAGATCGCCAGGCGCTTTGTCTACAACATCCCACCTGAGCCAGAGGAGGGCTTCGATGAAGGCATGTTCATTCAACCGTCAGCATCCTACACTAGAGATGACTACTCTTATCTCTCAGAGAAAACAGGTAAAACCACTTCAGATTTCATCAACTTATGTAAGATATGTACTGAAAAACACTTTTTTCCCCCATCTCATCATCCATAAATTTGGCATGAATAAAAAAAACCTCCTCCCTTAAGCTTCTTCTATAGGTTGTCTCATGACCACATCAGAGTAGGTCCCAAAAAAAAAAGGTAAACCTGGTGACCCTCCTTTTTATGGATGTAATTGTTAGGCATCTGCATACATCGGCACATGTTGTCCATCAGTGTGCCATTCTCTTTGAAATGAATGGGAACAGGTGCGTTTTTAACGGGTATCAAAAAGTCCATGTGAGCACAGCCTGAGGCACAGGGGTTTATTTGAATAAGGTGGTAGCTTTGTTCTGAGTCGTGACTATGCTAAATAGTACTTATTATTCACAGAAACCAGGCGATGTAAAAGGTGTGGTGCTTTCTGTTGTCCTTGACTCTTCTGACACACCAGTATCCCACTTTACTAATGACAACGATCCGGGAAAGCGATATGTGTGACCTTACCTGCGAGGTCACACTGCACAGGGGAGCCATACTGGTTCTAAGTCAGTAATGGTTTGTTTAGATTGACATGTTGTCATATATATATATATATATATATATATCACTTACCTGACTGTTTTATTTGAATTGCTGCTCATCAGAGTAAGACAGGGAGAGAGGGCAGTTCTTGCTCTGACCTTGCTCTGACCTTGATGTGAGTCCATATGATAAGACATATGTTCTTTTTTGATTGCTGATTGTCAGGAATAGTGTTGTGTGGCACCTAGTTTGCGGCAGGGCTGCGCATGGATGGCAGAGTTTTTTTTTTTAGCCCACACACAGCTACCATACTTGCTGAATTTGGCAAAAAAAAGGGTCTTCGATTAGAATCGCAGAATCTCCCTTTAAGTTATAATTAATGTTTCATGTTAACTGTCCTCAAAAAAATACCACTAAAGGCAGATACGTAAAGGGTCTGTTATGAATGTTTATGTATGTTATGTATCTACTATTATCATATTATTACTATTATTGGCCTAACCAAGACCATTAAGTCAGTTTGGTTTTGTAAATTGGCTAAAATAAGGGATTCTTTAACTTTGACTAAACTCTGGCTAGTGCTAGCTGGCTAACTCAACCTGAAATATGGTATGTTGTTACTATAAACAGGAGTTTATTATCTGGAAGTGGACAATGTGAGACTGACGTGACTTCCTGTATTTTCTTAAAAGTTTTCCGTGAATGATTAACCTGCATGAATTTGACCACGGAAAGAGCATTTTGGTCTTACTCTTCAGTGATAAAAGCTGATGCCACCTGCAGAGTTTGACATTCAAATGACCTTGATATTAAATTGAACTTGGAGAGGTTAATATTCTGTCAAATTATTTTTGATTTCCTTAGTTTTCATTTATCTGTTAGTATAATTATCCAGATCTCTAAGCAGTAATGATTCCAATAACCTGAGCCAAAAATGTACACAAGTGATTTCTTTAAAAAAAAAAAAAAAAAGACCTTATTTTCAAGACAAAATAAAGCTTGATGCTATTTTGGCACAGAAATATTTTTAATCTTAACGTTTTCGGTTCATAAAAGTATAATGATTATATAAAGTATAGTGATTATATAAATAAATAAAAAATCTAATAGATTTTTGGATTCAGTGTGGTGACATGAATTGCCTCACAAAAGCATCACAATATGTAACTAAATACATTTAAGTATAAATTTCCCGCCTCTAGTAGCTATGAAGTATATTTTGAAAATCTAAACAAAAAAAATTAAGAAGGCATCTAAATTAAAACCTGATTGCATAAAGCAGAGGTCAGGCTTATGTTGCTGCAGGCTTTCGTTCCAACGAAGCAGGCGTCACATCTGATTCCACTTGTATACTCTGTTCACTTCTTTTAACATGGAACATTAATAGTCCTGAAAAGCTTTTAGCCAATGTGATTGTCAAGACTGAACATCAAGATTCTAAAGCTGATGCCCAGAAATGTGTGCAAAATACATCATATGATTTAACCCTTAAAACCCAAGCGGCATGGATACGCAGCTGAAACACAGCATGACAAATTAAAAACAATATGTTTTTATAATGCCTGTATAATCTATTTTCTATCTATATAATATAATCTATATAATCTATTTGGGTAGTTTGTTAAAATAAACTAAAATTCAGTTCATATTACCTCTTTTGTGGTGAAAAAAAAGGATGTCACTGTATATTGCACAATCCTGAGCCTTATATATGTTTATTAAAAAGAAGAGAAAAAAATGGCTGAAATGCTCTGAGCTTTAACTACAGGTTGTGGGTAGAGCATTCGAGTTTGACACTAATCTTAAGATGACACTCGATTTTCCATGCGAGTGCCGCAAAAATGTTCCATCTTTCAGCAAAATGGTTGTTTTCACATTGAAACTGTTCAGTGTTCCTTGTTCTATGGTATTGTCTGTCATGGTTGCAGGCATTTTCCTGTTAATAGGGGCATCTCCAATATTGCCCAAGCACATTCTTAGACACACCCTCATACTTGTGCCCTGACCTTTGCCTATGGCATCATGCCAGCCATGATGTTACATCAAGATTGCTTTTCTACTTGTCAGTGTAGCTGGGTGTGTAGTATGCACAGCCATGAGCCATCCCTCCTTTTAATTAGAGGTCGAGCCAGTGAGTCTGGGTCCTTATTAAGCTGGCTGCCTCTGCCTTCCTGACATCGCACAAACCTGTGTAATCTTCAAGCAGAGAAGCTGTCAAGCCTTTGACTCTATTCGGCACACTAAAGACTGAAATGATATTACGTGTTAAAGTGGTATGGTATGAAAGCAAACCTTGGGTGCTTAACTACTCTTAAATGTGTTTAGGTCCAACCCCTTATAACTCTATAAAGGAAGTCTGGAATCCAAGATCTGAACTCTGTGCATGTGTTGTCACTTCTAGACTTTCCTTATGCAGTCAGTTATTTCGGCCTTATCTCTACCCACCAAATCTGTAGCTTATAAGCGATTACTACAGTCAATAACTATGACACCTTTTACTTTGAAAAGAACGTAAAAGCCGTTTTTTTTTAAAGCTCCTTTGTAATGGTAGCCTAAGGGGAGTTGGTGAAAACCATTTAAATTGCATGATCATATAATGCACGTGAAGGTTTCTGAATGAGACGGGTATGAATGGATGGCATAGTAAAGATGTTTTGTGTTATTTTTATTTTTTATTTATTAAAAGCACATAGTAGAAGCTGTGTGTCCACAGTGCAAGACAACAAATGGTTCCATAATTTAATTCACTTTCAGAAAGCAGGAATTGAATAAATTTGTCACTGTGTTAAAAAAAAAAAAAGGTGTTAATGAATTTTTTTCTAACGTCAGCTCTTGAGAGCATTTCCAGCTGTCAAATCAAATCACAGGTTTACGTTAATGTACTCCTTTTAGTACTTTATCATTTCTACAGTAACAGCTCCCTTCGTAGGCACTTTGTTCAGTATGACGGACATAATAATCTAGCAGTGTTGTTGTTTTTTTTAAGACAATTTATGTTAGGAGATGTTTAATTTGATGTCAGGCAGGTGCTTTGGCTGTCATTGCATGAGACATACTTCAGGACTGAGGGGGTTACACTTTGTGATTTCTCTGTAAAATGGCAAGATGTGCTTTTTTTTGTCTTATTAACAGCAAAGGAGATAAAGAAGTGAAGCTGCAAGCAATTGCATGAACTAACTTGTCTCACAGACATTCCACTACATTAAATGTAACTATAAGCATGTTTAAAAGTATAATGAGCCATTCTTTGATGGATAAGAAAATGTAATTGTTGGCAAAAAGGTGGGGAATATAAGGGGAATAAAACACTTTTGGTGTTAATGGAAAATTTGGAAAACAGCACTATGTTGATTTCTTTTTTTTTTTCCTTTTCAATCCACAGGGGGGGGTTTCTTGTTTTTTATATATACCCTATTAACTTGTGGTAATTTACAAGTACAAGTTGATGGTAGAATCCATAGTTTATACAAAAATTTGCCTGCCCTCTGACCTGTGTTTTGAGTAAACATGTTTTCCATTATCTTCCTAGTACAGAAACACTTACTGTCCATGGGAATTGCCCATACATTACAGTTGTGGTGGAAATGGGGTTGAAAAACTGAAGTATTCTGTTTCTGTATGAATGTGTGATTGATTATTTGTTTGTTTATTTCAGCAGTAAGCTTACTGAGTTCTGCTTAAGAAACCTGAAGGAGAAACTGTAGTGCTGCTTAGTTTTTAAGATTCTGGCTCCACAGTGAACAGGGCAGGATTCATTGTCGTAAATACTTGAATTGTGTTCAAAAAGGGCTTCAGTTGAGTTGTTTGCAGCTGCTGGTTGGTTACACAGACATGCGCACGCGCACACACGTTCACTCCCCCCTCAGTCCTCTGAGGTGCAAAGCTGCCAGGGGTCATCCCGCCCTAATCCTCCCTAATGCAGCGCGCCCGTTGCTGCCTTTACAAATATTGACCCAGGCAGCTCAGGCCCTTACAGTGGGATCTAATGGCTTACCTACCAGCCCCCTTAACACACCCTGAGAAAGCTGATCCACTGCCGGTACTTCTGACAATCATTTACACATTATACCCATACACCCACATGCCAAAGACACACAGTCTGGAACGCGTGCACGTTCAAGAGTTAGTCAAGTATTTATGACACATAAGATGCATTTAATAATGAGTGCAGGCAGAAGCAGTACCGGTAAGTGCATTTGTCCTCAAGGGCTTTGAGGTAGTGTACAGATGGAGCAATTACAGGGTGGAGACCACTCAATCCCTCAGTCTGTTATATTCCTCTCCCACTACAGAGCTGGCTTTCCAAAATGACCAGCAAAGAGAGTTGGGGAGAAGCGTAACAGCTTATAATGCTCTTTTAGTTGTTTCTCTTTTTAGACTGTAGCAGTGTTGTATAATTTCAAAATCTAGTTTGATGATTAACTGTCAAGTCACGCTTTAATGACAAAGTCTGATCTTAGGTGTGTACCTGCCTAACTTATACTGGCAGGTTGAAGTTTAATTTTAATCCTGGAAAGCAGTAAGGAAAGAGAGAGAAGTGTTTTTCTTCAGTCCACATATGTAGGGGTGCTTGGGCTCCATTTGGAATTCCCAGGTGATCTGGCTCTCGTCAGCCCCTTGGCGGTCTGCTTAACGACTCTTTTGTTTGGGCCATTTTGGGCCAAACAAAGCTGGACCTTCCCATTCCCCCGTCACATTAAAGAGACTTTAAAAGAGAGCTCTGCTTAAGATGGTATAAGACAAGCACCCCAGTCCCAGCAGAGTTCAGTGTGTGCCACAGGTTCTATAAAGTTGCTTATATTTTGCTATTCTCTTGCTGAATGTCCTTGAAGTCAGTTTAAAAGCCAGTGGAAAAAGTAGACCTTGCTCTTTATTCATTTGTTCCTCCTTCATTGGCAAAATTGCATTATAGTAATACAGTTACAGCTTCTGGTATGAAATTACCATAGCAACTGACGATACTTTACTGGGTTGCCCAGCACACTCTGGAAGTTACACAGAAGGCGGCGCTTCTCCTTTCATCACCCATAAATATGATATCTTGACACAATCAAATAAACCTGCCCTGGTCTTGATATAGTACACAAAGAAAATGAAGCAAATGCAGATGTGGAGGAGGAAAAAAAATTTTGGCTAGCTACAGTCACTCTTTAAAATGGTCAGCTGTTTATGTGTATGCTGGAGGAACTGTGCAAAAAGCAGCTCACTGATGATCTGTGTTTCTGTCCTAGGTGAAACTTCTGACTCTGCTCTGAATAAGCTCAAGTGTCCCCACTGTAACTACATAGCCAAGCACAGACGAACACTAAAGCGGCATCTGATCATCCACTCGGGCGTGCGCTCCTTTAGCTGTGACATCTGCGGCAAGCTCTTCACCCGCCGAGAGCACGTCAAGAGACATTCCCTGGTAAGAAAGACTCATCTTTACTTGCGCTACTTGTGTCTTGTCTGATATTTTCTATAAAACTATTTTTAACTGCTTATATATGTAATACATATTCATTCAAGGGTAAATTTAGTTAAAAAAAATAAAAATGTAACCCTTATGTTGCATCAGCTGGTTAACAGGGAGTTTTGCTGGAGTAGACTGAGAGGAAGCAGGAAAATTCATCCATTGTGAACGAAACTGTCACTGCTTAAAGTTTCTGTTAATAAAGCTGTAACAAGTCTCTCTGTCCTCTCGCAGGTGCACAAGAAAGATAAGAAGTACAAGTGCATGGTGTGTAAGAAGATCTTCATGCTGGCGGCGAGCGTGGGGATCCGTCACGGCTCCCGCCGCTATGGGGTGTGTGTGGACTGTGCTGACTCGCACCAGGCCACACAGGAAGGCCTAGAGGCCATGCAGGAGCTGGAGTTCAGCCGCGATGAAGACTTCGAGGAGAATGCAGAAGGAGACGAGGATATGGGGGAGGAGGCAGACGCAGAGGAGCCCAACGACAACGACCAATCCAACTACGAGGGTGACACAGGTGCCACCCCCGAGGAGGACTAACGTCAATGCAACTTCAGAAAAAAAGAAAAAAAAAAGCTGGGAAACAATCAACAACTCCAAAGTGCTATCAAACCTAACGGTTGCACAGTAGTGTGTATGTCTAAAGAAAAAAAAACGTTTGGTAGATAGGGACTTGAAGATGTAAAGATTACGTGTGTGACAGAGTCTAGGCCTGCTGCCTGTTAGAGAAAGAGATAAAATGATATATGAAAATCAGGTTTTTCAGTGATGTATTTTTTTTGTTTTCTTCTTCTTCTTCTTCTTCTTTACTAGGGTCTGATGGTGTACAGTGTTTTAAGTTACGATAGGCCAATCATCTTAAAGATATTATTTAATTTATGAAGAAAGTTAATATGGTCTTATTAAAATGCTATAATTTTGTCGTTTCTTTCCGTGTCTGTTGAGAGAGGTTCCGTTTCCTGGCAAGTCTGAAATTCCACGACTTACGACTGTCCTGACTTTATCAGGGCATTGAAGATATTGCCTACAGGAAGATTTTCTTTCCTTTCGAGTTGTGTAGATATGTTTAGCTATCATAAGAGATCTACGAGCTATATTTCTTTTCCTTTATTTTTCCTGCACAAATCTTGGAACCAAAAAAATCTGTTTTGTGACTCTAATAGATCACAGCCATATTTATGATTAAGTTATATTGGGGCTGTGCCATTGTGCCAAGCAGAACGCACACCGAGATTTGGCAGGAGGCGAACTACTGAAAAATGCTGAGAGTAAACATAAAGCAGAGAAAAAATGTAAAAAAAAAAATGTATAATGGGAATATATTATTGCTAGCTTTATATGAATCACAGCGTCACCGTAACACTTTATAGAGCATTTTGACATTCACTTAAAGCTTGAATTTTGCCAAATGACGGAAACGTTTGGTGCTGTAATGCTTGTTTTTGAAATACTGGACCTAAAAGCTGTATATGATATTAATAATCGTAAAGCCTACTCAACTCAGATATTTTAATCAGCTCTGTATGTAACACTGTTGTGCTAAAGAGCCGATCAGGTATGCTTTGCCATCGTTTGTTTTTGTTTTTCTTTTTATTATTTAATGCACATGCACACACTTACATACCATTTTTATTTTATTGTATTTTATTTTTTTATATAATCTACCGGCAGTACAGTAACACCGACCCAAAGTTTTGGACGTTCCTGATTTGGCGTAATGAGGTACTGAGCATACTAATAATCACTTGAACGATGTGAGTGCATGTGTGTATGTGACGTAATTGCGAAGAATGCTGATTGGTTGGGATGTATGAAGTTTGTTTTGTTAGAGACTTCATTTTCGTGCATTAAAAAAAAACAATACATACTATTTACAATTATTTTATTTGACGCGATGTATTTGTCTGCCGAGAAAGAAACACTTTTGTCATGCTAATGTAAAGTGGAGCTCTACGGAGAGTCATAGTCACGCACTTACTACTTTACATTCGTTATTTTTTTTTTTTCCTTATTTCCCCAAAGCCGGTCTGGATGGAAATAAAAGAAAACTGTTTTTGTCCATGTGCAAATTCTTTTTTTCTTTTGACATTTCATTATTTAATATTATATATATATATATTGATTCCAAAATGCAATCAAGACTGTTAATTTCTATTTGTCCTACCAAAATGGTTGTTTAATTAATGTTGAATTAATGTATGAGAAAGCCAGGTAACCTGTGTAGTGTAAATCCTTGCTTGTGTGTATGTAATTGTCAGATTTAAATGTTTTTATTCTAAAAATCATTCACTTTACCCTAGATGCATATATTGTTTTTTTTTTTGTTTGTTTGTTTTTAATTCCTTTCTATGATGTTTTCTTTTTCTTTTTTAATTCATCAAGCAGATTTTATAAGAAATATTTGTGGTTTGAAATCTAGGAACAGCAGTTTCTGGTCATATGCAGTGGATTTATTGAAGTGCTATAATGATACAAAGTATGTCTATCTTTCCCTTTACTTCAGATGAACATGTATTTTGAAAGCTCTATAGAAGATATTCATCCTGTTTGTATTATTTACCTTCAATCACTGTGGGAGGGATATGATATATCTATATATAGATGAAATATATATGAAATATCTATATACACATATACTGTATATATATTGAAATAGATATTTAAGTTGATTTGAGGTTTTGGAAGTTGGGCTTAGCTTTTACTGTCCTCTCCTCCATCTTTTCCTCCTGTTCATCTGTGTGCTTGTTCACCCACACACACACATACACACACTGTTGCTTCTTTCACATTATGTCTGTGTTTCTGATGAACTTAAGATGACTTCCTTCTTACATTTTATGCTATATGTGGGTATAATCAACGAAAAAAAAGCAGAACACTACAGATGAAGGGTTTTTTCCAGCTGTATTTTTTTAAAGCCGTTTCAAAGATGTATTTTTCAACGCTCTTACAGTGGATGCAAACCGAGCCTTCAGCTCACCTCATACACAAAGCAAAATCAGGTTACTCTTTTTATGTTTTTTTTTTCCTTCAAGGTTTTAAAATTAAAACATTTTCCTTTCTGTTTCAATTGTACTACTGTTCCTCTATATTAAATTTTAAAATAAAACTTTGATATTGCTCTAAAATCTCTAAAGTGATTTTTTTTTTCATATCAAATTTGAGTGTGTGTTGGAAGTAATCTAGCCTTAAAAAAGAATTTACAGAAACTCATCTAATGTAAACATTATCTCAAGTTAAAATAAGCTCCTACTGTGCCCCAGCTCTTTAAATTTCAGAAGCCACTTTCTTATTTTGTCCGTTTCTGATGAACTAAGGCTGACATATTCTCTTTACATTTTATGCTGAGTATAGCCCACAAAATAAGCAGAACAAAGCAGATAAAGGGATTTTCCAGGTATATTTTTAAAGCCAACTGAACATTTTCAATGCGTCACACTGGATGATGTCTTATGAAGAACAAGCCTTTATTTGCGTCATAGACTTTGACACGCAGTAAAACTCTTTTCTTAACAAATGCCAGGTTGTAAGTTAGCTAGGATTCAGCACCCCAGGAGCACAAAGGTTAAGGGTTTCGCACAACCCCTAACTCTTTCTCATCAATAACCCAGAGTCTTAACTGTTGATTCACCAGTGAACCAAGTACTGAATAAAAATTAGTATGCACGGTTGTACTTTTAGCTTCTCTCATTTAGGGTTTGCCACAGTGGAAAATCTGATCAGCACAGTTTACTTGTCACAGGTTTTATGCCAAATGCACTTCTTGACACAACCTTTCCAATTTTGGCTGGGTTTGGGCATTGGCACGGAATAGACCTTTGACCTTCAGCATGGTGAGATGGTGAGGAGTCTACCATGCACGGCATGGCCAAAAAAAAAGCAACTCCAGATCACAACACTGCGTCCAGAGGCTTTTACAATGAACATTATGCATAATGGTTTCATTGCTTCATGCGCTTCCCTTCTTACCCTGACGCGCCCATCACTCTAAAATAGGGTCAATCTGGACTCATCAGACCACTTGAATGTTTTCCATTGCTCTAAAGGCCACTCCCTAGCCAATTGAAGCCTCATCTCAGCCTTGTCTCACTAACAAGTGGTTTTCTAATAGCCACACAGCTGTTTAGTCCCAATGCTGTAAGCTTGCATTGTGTGTGTGTGTGTGTGTGTGTGTGTGTGAGAATGCTCTTACTTTCACCATTTCTACATCTGATTTTTTATGATCCAATTTCATCTAAGTGCTTAAGTGATCTCCAATCTCAGTCACTGATGTTTTGATATGTTGATACATTTCTACTAAAAAGTTGCCGATTTAGGACTATCCTCCCAGGTTTTAATAAAGCTCTGGACAGTTTAACCAAGCACAAGACTGCATCATGAGCACAGACTCCTCCAATTCGAACAATTTAAGACTAGATAAAGAGCAGGTAATGTTTCTGGACATCTAACAATGAACATTTTGTCCCTGCAGAAAAAAGAAACTGCCAGCTTACAATGCATTTTAACTTATTGATGATGGTCGGCTTATGAATTAAAATCCTATGTGCTGAACTGTAGCCAGAGATCATCATTGTGAAATCAAGCAAGGCCTACATCCCTGTGGACCAATATTTACAGGCACTGACAGCTTTGCGGTATTTGGAGCAAGAACCACCTGACCGCACTGGCATCCTGCTACCATCCCTGAGTTCTTTATTGCAAGTCATAAGAGATGACATTTAATTAGGGTGTCACCCCGAGGCACTGAACTTCCCTATACTCAGGGTAAAGATACTCTGTCACTCAACTCACTCATCGTCTATACCGCTTAATCCTGTATACAGGGTCAAGAGATTCAGGGCATGAGACGGGGTACATCCTGGACAGGGTGCCAATCCAATGCAGGGCAAGGGTAAAGCTACTGATGTTAAAAATATATTCTTCAGTGATTTTGGAAATTGGAAATTGGAATTTGGATTTTGGAAATTGACTACATCCTGAAATAGTATAGCTACAAACTCTAAGCTAATAACTCCATCAGTCCTCAACCATTATACCTTTTGGAACATTTTAGATTCTTTCACGCTCTTTCCCTCATTTGTTTACCATTCATATTGGTAAGTGATAACATTTGACATGTTATCGGCACGGTGGCTTTAGTGGTTAGCACTGTAGTCTTGCACCACCAGGGTCCAAGTTCGATTTCTGGAAATGTTTGATTCCCGCCTCTATGCATGGAGTTTGCATGTCCCCCCAGGCTTGGTGGGTTTTCTCCAGGTAGATTAGGCTAATTAATGTTCTCAAATTGTCCATAATGTGTGAGTGAGAGTGTGAGTATGTGTGTATGTGTGGGTGCCCGTGATGGATTGGCACCCTGTCCAGGGTGTACCTGGAGATCGTGCCCTAAGTCTTCTGGGATAGGCTCCAAGCCCCCCCCCCCCCCCCCCCCCGCAACCCTGTATACAAGATAAAGTGGTGTAGATGATAAGTAAGTGAGTGAGTAAGTAACATTTGACATAGCTGTGATGTCAACAGCAACAACAAAAATCTTATGCGCCGTAGCTTAACACATGTATAATCAGCCTGCATGGAAAACATCTCAGCCACTAAACACATAAAGTCCTTGATAAAACTTGGTTTGACGTAGCTGAATAGTGCAAAATGATGAGAAAGAAAAACAGTGAAAGTTATTCTGAATTAAAATCTTTATTGATTTGAATTCTAGGCTCAGCCTTCAATATGGTGTTTTCTTTATACAACACTACATCAAGTGCTGCCATCTAGTGGTGATTTTAAAACACGCACTATGGATTAGTTTTCCTCGAATTTATTAATCTAGACACTAAATCAATAACTATCATTCTGTAAAAAAAAAAAAAAAAGAAAGAAAAGAAGAAGAACAAGAAGGGGGAAAAAAGAAAGACAAAACAGTCAATAATCAGAGCAGTGGGTTTCAACCTGAGGATATCTCCTTTTTGTGTTTAATTACCTACAAGACTAATTCTAATTAATTAGCTACTGTACATCTGGTATCATATTTTCTATTTGCATATTTTTTTATTTTTTTATTTACACAGTCATACACAGTACGATATGCAGTGAAATGCTTATACGTCCGCCTATGACCTTAAAAAATAAAAGCTTATAGATAAGAAATAAATATGAATAAAAAGAAGTACAATAGAAAATAAATTTAAATTAGGATAAAAAAAAACATTACACAATATCGCAAATATAGAAAAAATATATAAATTTAGTGTAAAATATAGACATTTAGAAATTTTGTGTGAATAAAGAAGAAAAATGAAGTTAAAATGCCTGGGAGTGTGCAAATATGCATAAAAAGTGTCTTATTAAAGTGTCTTATTAAAGTGTCTTGTGCAATGGTCCAGAAATGAGAATATAAATATGTAAAGTGTAAGTGTGCATGAATGTGACCGTAAGTGTCCATGAATGTTCAGTCAATTTTGGGTGTTTTATAGGAACTATTATTTGTAATAATCATTTAGAAACTTGCACTTAGCACTGGTTTAGCCCATGATATTTCTTAACCACATTCATTTAAGCAATTATTTAATAATTACAACAAATAAAATCTGAAGCTGATGAATAGATCAATAAATCAATTATGTTCTGAATTAATCTCTGAGGTGAAAGATTCTGATTTGTAATCCTTCCGTTTGGGACCTGCAATTAGTCTCATCATATCATCCCATCATATCACAACTACTATTATTATGTTTCCTCCAGGGTGGGAGGTTAGAAACTCCCTTCTGGTCTGTATGAATGAACATTGTGTACATTCTGTGCTTTGTGGGTTTCCTACAGGTACTCCAGTTTCCTCCAGGGGGCAACCTTCAGTTCTAAAATAATAATAATAATAATAATAATAATAATAATAATAATAATAATAATAATAATAATCCAACGTGGAAGTGCAATAACGTGTACTTCCTCAAATAACCACTAGGAGCTGACTCTAAAAGTGAGTCAATCCCCATGGACACGTTAAACCCTTAAACGGAAATAAACATGGTTTCAGCCTGTTACAAAAACTGGTTTTGGTCTCCATAACTAGATTTCCTATTCATGAGAACTGTTTATGGGTGGAGGGGATGGGGGTGAATATTCATGTAACTCATTGGATAAATTACATTAATGATACATAATTAGGGGTGTGGCCTATTTGAGTGACAGCTGCACTGCAGGGGCCAAACTTCTAACTGTCTGCTGTGCATCACTGCTATGCTAACTAATATTTTTTTAAACCACATTTTGCTTTGATTATGGCACACATTCACCGTGGCATAATTTTGATAAGCTTTTGCAATGTCACACTATTTATTTCCATCCAGAGTCACATAAATTGCTCTCCAAGATCTTGTATTGGTGATGTGAGAGTCAGAGTGTTGCGGAAACCCTTCTACAGCACTTCCCAAAGATTCTCCATGGGGTTAAGGTCCGGTCTCTTTGGAGAGCAATCAATGTATGAAAATTATGTCTTATATTCCCTGAAACACTCTTTCACAATTTGAGCCTGATGAATCCTGGCAACGTCATCTTGTAAAATGCCCGTGCCATCAGTGAAGAATAAATCCCTTGATCAGATAACCTGGTCATTCAGTTTATTCAGGTAGTCATTTTTGGGCACATAATAGGGCTAAACCTGGACCTGACCAGCTGAAGCAACCCTACATCATTAGACTGCCCCCACAGGCTTGTATGGTATGCACAAGGCATGATGGGTGCATCACTTCATCTGCCTCTCTATTTACTCTCATTCGACCATCACTCTGGAACAGGGTAAATCACATTACCTTTTCCCAATGCTCCACACTCTATTCTTCTTTATGCGCCCTAGCAAATTGAAGCCTTTTTCCCCCCAATTAGCCTGATAATTGGGCATATGTTTAAACAATGTCATTTAATAAAGAAAATGTAAAATTAAAAGTATTGATATGTACACGGTGGTGTAGTGGTTAGCACTTTCACCTTGCCCCTCCTGGGTCTGGGTTCAATTCCTGTCTCTGTGTGCATGGAGTTTGTTTGTGTGCATGTTCTCCACATGCTTGGTGGGTTTCCTCCGGGTACTCTGGTTTCCTCCCAAATACTTGTAGATTAGGCTAATTGGTGTTCCCAAAATTGCCCGTAGTGTGTGTATGTGTGTGCCCTGCAATGGATTGGCCCCCTGTCCAGGGTATACCCCGCCTCGTGCCCTGAGTCTCCTGGGATAGGCTCCAGGCCCATGAATGCAGGATAAAGTGGTACAGATGAGTAAGTGAGAGTAATGTTTTCATTTTAATTAATTAAGCATCTTTTTCATTAATTAACATTAATGAAAGTCCTATCAGAAACATTAAATATCACAAATGAATCCTTTGTGGAGCAGGTTTGAAGTGTCAGCACTTTGTAGCAGTTAGAAAATGTTCAGCCATGGGAAAGTTTTCAGGCCAGCTCTGGCTTCTCTGTAACATATTAACTTAAAATAAATAAATAAATAAATAAAAGAGCAATGTGGGAAAACTACTGTTTATGTATTTTACAGTGTAAGTGATAACAGGAACAGTCTTGTGGACATTGGTAAATATACCCATAAATGGTTTAAAGCATGACAATCATAATAAACATTAAAATCATAGCAAACTGCTCTGGTATCAGAGAATTAAACACTGTGTGACACACAGTTATTGGAAAACACTGTCATTCACTGTCTATTCTAATTCTGTATTCAGGATTGCAGGGGCCTGGAGCCTAAGGGCATGAGGCAAGGTACAGCCACACTACAGGCAATTTGGAAATAAAAGATCTGCAAGCCCGAGCACCCAGACGAAATCCACCAAACATGGGGAGAGCAAGCAAACTCCATGCACATAGACCAAAGGTGGGAATCGAACCCAGACCCTGGAGGTGCGAGGTGACAGTGCTAACCACTAAGCCACTGTGCTGCCTATTAAAACGATCAGACTCATCAACCCACATCATATCAACCTGTTGTTGATATTTTTTCTATTGTAGCTTGTTCCGTTGTCTTTTATTCATTACTGATATGGTAGAAGTCTGGAGAATACCTTTTATCTGGTGGCTAATTTAAACGTTTTATTAGCTTGCTTGCTAAATGACTACTAGTACACTTCCCATGTCAGAAAGTACTGACATGAGATTGTTCGTATTACCTCCAATCCCTGAAAAGGTTGCAATTAATTTCTTAATATACACTCTGCATTCTGCTCCTTCAAAGTGTTTTAAAAATAGAAAACATGCTTTACATTATCCAGCTAGCCGGCTGTTGCAGTCAGTCGCCATCTAGTGCCAGAAACAGTGAAATGCAACTATTATAAAAAACTTAAAAAGTTATCTCAAAGGCAGAATCCTCAATTAGATATCTTATAGGGAACAGAGTGGACAGGATCTTTTTCCCTGAGTGTTTTTTTTAAATCAAAATATAGCAGGGCTTGTTTATTTAAATTGCAAGGATAATTTAACAATAACCCATGGACACATTTGGCTTCATATTCAAATGTATAATATGGAGAAGATAACAGTTCTGTCAGTTTAAAATGTATGAAGCATGCTATAGGTGGCCTGGTGGCATAGTGGTTAGAACTGTCACATCGCACATCCAGGATCGAGGGTGCATGGAGTTTGCATGTTCTCTCTGTGCTTGGTGGGTTTCCTGCCAGTAATCCGGTTTCCCTCCACAGTCTACAGACATGCAGATTAAGTTCAAATTAAACAATCATACACAATACAATATGTAGTGAAATGCTTATACGACCGCCTGTGACCTTAAAAATTGTAAAAACAATTAACAAGAAATAAGAAAGAGAAACAGAAAAGAAACAAGAAATAAATAGCTTAACTATAAGAAAGTAGAACAAAATATAAAAATTTTCAAAAATACATAAGAAATATAAAGTACATAAGAAACATAAAACCTATCTGTACAAGACAAAATAAATTTAAATGCAAATAACATGTGGAAATGAATGAAAAATGTCCAGAAGTTGCAAATGTGCAATGTGTGTGCAAATGTGCTATGTGGATGATTGTCCGGTCTACAGTGTACTGGGGTGTGTGCACAGATGAATAATGTCCATGAGTGTCCAATGTCAAAGTTAATTAGCATTTCTGAATTCCCCAGAGTGTGTGAGAGTAGGTGTGCTTGCGTACCCTGCAATGGACTGAAACTCCATCAAGGGTGTAACCCGTTTCGTGACCCGAAATCCCTGGGATAGGCCCAGGCTTCCCTCGACCCTGAACAGGATAAGCGGTATAGAAGATGAGTAAGTGAGTGAGTGAGTGTTTGCGTGTTACTAAATGTGTTTTAAAAGAGTCAAACCTTGGTGAAGTTTTATCATGTATCATAAGTTCCCTTAACTAACATTAGCTGCGCAGGGAGTAGTGAGCACACTTTAAAGTACACTGTGGAACGGAACACAAGCAAAATTTGCACAAGAGCAGCTCCACAGAGCTCCACTATAAAAGGTTTGTATGAACAGAAAAGAAAATATATGTTAAAATAAAATAAAAAAAAAGAAGAGAGTAGACTGGTTCAACTCTCCTGTCATCAGTTTAAGCCTGGGGAGCTGGATTCGCTCAGTGGTTAATGTTTTGGACTACTGCTAGGAAAGTCCCAGTTAAAACCACAGTGCCAACAAGTAGCCACTGCTGGGCCCTTGAGCAAGGCCCTCAAATGCTTAGATGTTTAATAAGAGAAAATTTAAGTTGCTTTGGATAAAGGTTTCTGCCATAAGAAGAGAAATTTTTTTTGGACATTGGACAGGAATAAATGATGCATGAGGCTGAAGCCATCACGAATGCACTTTATAATCAAAACTTAATGTAAATTCACACTTTAGAAGACTAATGGTTCTGAGATCACTGTAACAGTGTTACACCCAGGGCTCTTTCTGCCCAGACATTTCTTTGTCTGGACACATTTTTTGTTTTGAGAGGTGGGAGCTCACAACTGCAGTCTAAAATCTCTAAATTGACAAGTGGAGTAATCTCAGACTCAGACACCAGGTGGCAGTCCATGATTTGATCTTTAGTGATGTTTCAGTCTGAGAATATCTCCTTGTTGTACCCTTTTTCATATTTAGAGTAAAATTTTCAACAAATCAGAGGAAGTGCCCTTAAATCATTTTATTATTATTATTATTATTATTATTATTATTATTATTATTATCTTTTATTTTATAAGCACTCTAAATCCATGTGGTGAGGTAATTTATTATATGTGATTATATTTGTAATCTTTGAAATGATGACATTTGTGTAAAGGAAAATGCAATTTTTGTACTGTGTGTGTGTGTGTGTGTGTGTGTGTCTACGATGTAGTCATCTGTATTCATTTGTCTGAGATTCAGAGGCCATAGTGACTGTATGAATGTTTGTTTATATATTGTGCTATGCTGTGCTGTGCTGTGTGTGTGTGTGTGTGTGTGTTGCTGTTCAAACATGCCCCCAGGCACCCACACACTGGCCTATTCTCTCGGCTGTGTGAGAATGGAGGGCTTTGCTTTGTGAGGGTGTCTGTCAGTGCTGTTATGTGGACTTGGCCCCATTGTAGCCGACCACTGTTCCTTATTGACACAGGACTCTCTCTGCTTTCTGTTCCCAGGCTCGGAGCCTGCGTCTGGGTCTCCAGCACCCTGAAACCGGATCCGGCAAGCACCGTCACCGTTTATGCTCTCTCTCTCTCTTTCCCTATTTTTCTCTCTCTCTCCACTATAGTGTGTGGCTGTATCTCATTCTAAACTGTAGCTGGCTCTATTAAAGGACATCAGGTAATGGCGTGGTCACAGCTGCAGCTGCTGATGAGGAATGTGACGGCTGCTCATTCAGAGGCACTCCTGAATGGCTGCACTCATTTTCTCTTCTCTTTGTGCCTCCTGTTGCTCTGTGAGGGTATGGCATCACTGGAACCTCAGGGTCAGAGAGAGGACATGCTTCATATCGAGTGTGTTGTGGAGTTGTGTGTGTGTGTGTGTATGTGTGTGTGTGTGTGTGTGTGTATGTGTTAACTGGGCTTCAGAACCATGCATTACCTGGAGACATGTCTCATTAGATATTCTGCTTATTTCTCCTAGTGGGAATTTATTCAACAAACTAACTAACGCAACAACAATAACAACCACAATAATAATAATAATAATAATAATAATAATAATAATAATAATAATTAGAGTGGTATTAGTAATAATAGTAGTAATATGGCAGACAAAACATATTAGTTATGAATCTTAACTGTCTTCTTAAAAGAAATATGTTGAATAATATGCATAAATATTTTAACATATGTTGATTATATATTATACATTTTGTATATTATAAAGTTATAAGAAATAAGGCTAAGGGTCTAAAAGTATTATTCGGTAAGGGTTTCAATTGCAACATGAAGTGTAAAACAATAAACAGACAGACAGATAGACAGACAGACAGACAGATAGATAGACGGATAGTCTAAACAATATAAAACTATTTATATAATTGAAGCACTACAAATATAAAAAATTGTAACGTAAAAAAAATAGAGATAAATTGCAGGAATTTTTTTTTTAATTAAAATGTAAGTTTTAGCAACATACCATAATAAAACACAATAAAAGTAATAACATTCTTGAAACATTATAAATAAATGCTAAAGAGAAGAATGACACAATATTTTGCCAGATGCTTAATACCAAGGCTTTACTGGATCCCGTCAGTTCACCGGACTTTTCAGCAGGAGGACAGGTTGTGCTGCTCAGAGTTTGGACAGGATACACAGCTTTCTGTGTTCAGCTGTGTGAGATCAGCTGGGTCTCCGAGCCGAGGCTGCCAGGTTCAGCATGTGAAAAGATGCGAAGAAGAGAAACAGAATATTACTTGGACACTTACACCTGGTGGACGAGACAGTGTTCTGTTGGGAATCGTCCTTTTGGCCAGAATCACACACACACACCGGTCTTGCTCACACAGGTCAGCCTTGAACATTGTGTTCCTCTCGTGCTGGGACAGACATTTAACGTTTGTGTGTGAAAACATCAGGAACTGATCTAAACTTATAGAGTGCTACTTTCACGTCTCTTCACGCCACATCATCGTTGTGTTATTTACTTGTTTATTGATTAATCCCGAAGCATTATCTAGCAAACACCTCAAGTTTACAAACCCTAAATCTGTTCATACACAGTTTCAACAATTCCTAACCACACACACACACACACACACACAATTGTCTAAGTCTTCATGCCTGTGGCTATGTGTGAGGTGTGTGTGTTTGATTGTGTGTCTGCAATCTGTCAGTGCATGTTTATGTACACAGCACAGCCGTGTGTGTAGCCATGTGTGCACACGTGTGCCTATGTGTGTGTGTGTGCGCCTGACGAGGTGCCGGTTCCCACAGCTCTGATCTAATTCAGCTGTAACCCAATCTCCGTGTGAGTGTCTCTCAGCCAGCACTCTCCCTCCCACCACCAGCATTCAATGTGTGGGTGTGTTCATGCTTGTGTGTGTTAGTGCATGCACGTGCGTGTGAGTGTGTGTGTGAGTGTGTGTGTGTGTTTGTCAGCCACTTCCCCCATCAATCCCACAAGCCCCTAGGCGCAGTGGCTCACAGGGATTGGTTTACTGTGTCAACTCCGGCAGGCGCGCTCATTTGGCCTGCCGCATCCTGTGTGCACACCATCATGACACTCTATACCTGACGCTTAGCAACTGCAGGAGCCAGAAGAGACAAGCTATTGAGCGATGGAGGAGTGCAGAAGAGGCGGAGATATGAGAAACATCACTTCAGCACAATGTATCCGAGATAGTCAGTGTAGCAGTACATTCCGTTCCTTTAAACTGGAAGGAGTTGCAAGGCCTTTCCCTTCACGCTAACAGATTTTCTTTAATTAATCAACACACATACTGTATATACTCCACATTAGTGAGATGTGTGTTTAATATTAAGACATATTTTTTTTTGGTGCCATAAACACGCACAAAAGGAAGAACTGGTTCAAACACAAACCAGTAAAAAACTGAAGGACTTGATCATTTTCCAAAGACAAAAATCTGCCTCTTAGTGATGACAGGAAAAGTGACCATTTTATCATTTGAAGACTTTTTGAGATGTTTTTTGAAAAGAATTAATGTTTTGTCTGATGAGTTGTTTGGTGAGCGAAATTATTTTAACTTCAATGAAATCCCAACCAACTGGGGACAGGGTTTTTTCGTTTTTTTAAAATATATGATGTGCATCCATCCATCCATTCATCCATCTAGGAACCTCTGTAGTCCAACCAGGGACTGTGGAGGCCAATGATGACCATTGTATTTATTCCCATTTTTGTATGACTGTGGTGGGACCTCCGGTTAGCATTCACATACTATGGGCAATTTGGGAACACCAATTAGCCTAATCTACATGTCTTTGGGCAGAAACTGGAGAAAGTCCACTAAGCACAGGAACAACATGCAAACTCCATCCCCAAAGACCACAGGAATCAAACCCAGGACCTGGAGGTGTAAAGCGAAAGGGCTAGCCACTAAGCCACCATGCCGCCAGACAAATTTTTTTTTTAGTCCTCATTTATGGTACTAAGTCCCTCATTTATGGTACTAATGGACAGCAAATATAAAAAATAACATAAAAATAAATAATAAACTAAAATCCTTGGTAATTATTCCCATTATGTTGGAAGATCTAGGGGATGAAAATTAAGAGACATCTGCGAAAGAAAAGAAAAAATGAAGAATCACAAAAAATCTGTACAGGGAACCAAACTGTTGGTTTAGGAAACAAAAATGGTTCCTCTCTCAGATTATTAAAAAAAAAGAGAAAAAACAGAAAGAGAAACCATGAAGGGAGGAGATCTGGATGAAGGACATTATCAGGAGAGGGGAGAGTTGGAAAAGGAGATCAGTGGAGAAGAGCAGAAAGAAGGAGATTGATAGAGGAAGGCAGTAGGAGAGCAGTCAGTAGAAGGGTACAGAAAAACAAGAGAGCATAGAAAGATGATGGTGATCAAAGGAGGAGAGCTGGAGAGAGGAACCTGGTGTAAGATCGCAGAAAGTAAACCTGAAGACAACAACAGAGGGAAAGAAACAGGGGGAAGGAAATCAGTGGAAGAGCGAAGGCTCAGGAATAGAGATCAAACGAACAGGAATAGAGATCAAACTGAAGTGGAAGAGAAAAGGACTGAAATCAGAAAAAGAACTGAAGAGACCAGTAGGAAGAAGGAGATCAGTGGAAGATTGCAGGGTGGAGGGAAGAAAAAGAAGAGATGTGGACAGAGGAGATCAGTAAATGAGTGCAGGAGGGAGATCAGTGCAAGAGAATAGGAAGGTGATCAGTGGAAAAGAGACGAAAGAAATTGAGACAAAAACGAGCAGAAGAACTGAGATCAGAGGAGAAGAACAGGAGAAACTAGACCAATGAAAAAGATTATTTAAAAAAATTCAGTAGACTGGAGTCAGATGGAGGAATGCAAAGAACTGCAAAGATCACACAATGAGAGGGGATTATCAGTGCAAGAAAGCAAGAAAGAGATTACAGGAGAGAGCAGGAGTTATTGGGTAAATAAATGAATGTGAGGATGATGCAATGTATAAAAATAATAATTGTGGAGAACTGTGTTCTGTGTGCAGAGTAAGATGTACTTACAGTATGACCATGAGAGCATACCCTGATTAGCCATTACATTAACACCACATAACACATTATACAATATCAATTATATTCCAGTAACCTGGTGACAAGATTATGAGCACCCAAGGCTCAACCATGCCAATGTGGACCAAAGGCCAGCTCCAATCGAGCACCCATGGGATGTGCCAGACAAACAAACCAGATCCACGGAGTGTCCACCCCACAATCCAAAGCACCCACAGTATCCGCTGCCAATGTCCTGGTGCCAGGAACCTTTACATCCCACCTTGGCCGCTGGTACAGTATAATACACCTTATACACTATATCCGACCAAGTTATCTGACTGGACAAGAGGCATTCCATAAATAGTGATAAAAGACAGTAACAGCACTGGGTCGTTTAACATATATATATATATATAAAACATATATATATATGTTAAATGAAAATACGGTAAATACGTATATATATATATATATATATATATATATATATATATATATACAGTATATGTTAAATGACCCAGTGCTGTTACTGTCTTTTAAAACAGAAAAAAATCCACATTCAAAACCTGTCATGGACATATTTTAGCAAGTAAACACATCTGGTAACATTTTGTCATTTTAAACACTTTGTCTACTTAACTGCTTTTAAGTCGTTTCGAATTACACATTGTTTTATTTGCGCCTAAGGCAAGCTAGAAAGCTTAATAGCTTCTAACACAAGGCTGAATCCTAAATCCGTCTGTAACCCCTAATCAAGGGCCCTATTTGGTGTGTGGAACAATGATTGTCCACCCTATATAGCACACTACCTTCCCATTTAAAGGAGATCATTTCCAAGAACGCTTGATCCCAAAATCAGTGAGAACACATTGGTGTTCCTTGCTCAGTAACCGTGGCAGTCTGCTGTAAAAGGTGGTCTTGAGAATGATGCAAAATGGAATATGGATATGGTGTCGGTCTCCTCCAAAATAACCATAGATATATAGTTAAGACAGTGGTAAGACTCAGTGACCACTGAGGAAAAGACAGTAGGCAGTAGTAGAGTTGGAGGTAGCAGAGATGACGATGTTGAGATTCTCTATGGGAGTTACAAGGATGGATAGGATCAAGAATGAGTCCATCAGAGAGACAACCCATGTTAGATGTTTTGGAGATAAAGTCAGAGAGGCCAGATTAAGACGGTTTGGACATGTTCAGATGAGAGATTGTGAGCATATAGGTAGAAGGATGTTGAGGTTGGAACTGCTAGGCAGGAGGTCTAGAGGAAGACCAAAGAGGAGATTTATGGAGGCAGTGAGAGAGGACATGAAGTTAGTTGGGGTGAGAGAAGAGGAAGCAGAGGATAGGGTTAGATAGAGGCAGATGATGCGCTGTGGCGACCCCTGAAAGGGAACAGCCGAAAGACAAAGAAGAAGACGCAAATATAATATTTTGTTCACTTGCAGTCATCACGTGTTTAATGACTGCTGTGTTTAATAACATCTGCGTTTAATGATTGCGTTGTTTAATGACCTCTGTGTTTAATGACCTCCGTGTTTAATGACCTCTGTGTTTAATGACCTCAGTGTTTAATGACTGCAGTGTTTAATGACCTCTGTGTTTAATGACTCCCCTGTTTAATGACCTCTGTGTTTAATGACCTCTCTGTTTAATGACCTCTGTGTTTAATGACTGCAGTGTTTAATGACTTCTGTGTTTAATGACCTCTCTGTTTAATGACCTCTCTGTTTAATGACTGCAGTGTTTAATGACCTCTGTGTTTAATGACTGCAGTGTTTAATTACTTCTGTGTTTAATGACTGCAGTGTTTAATACCTCTTTGTTTAATGACCAGTGTTGGGGGGACGTTACTTTTTAAAGTAACTAATTACTACAAAATTACTGTCATTAAAAAGTAATCAGTTACATTACAGCATTACTTTCTGATAAAAGTAACTAGTTAGAGTACTTTTTCATTGCAGAAAATGAAAACTCCTTTGTGATTCCTCATGCATGTTGTTTTAGTCAAGACCTTTATAATTATTCTACCATCATCACTCAGCGAAAATGCTCAAACCAGCACAAAACCACACAGGTGTAAAAATATTCTCAATGAAACTTATATATACACAATATATGTATTGAATTATGAATTAATGTAATATGGAATTTATGAATTATGTTGTATTCTCTCTCTCTCTCTCTCTCTCTCTCTCTCTCTCTCAGCAGAACATTCATACAAGCGAATCATTCTGGTGGTTCTTCATCACACATTTGATCCTCATTACATCGCTCCAGACAGCAGATACTCTGTTAACAGAAATGATGTATTTGCTGTTGATTGTCTTTACTATGAAGACCAGGGACTGCTGAAATCCAAATACAATGATGAGGCACTGGAGAGAGTAATAATGCATCTCGGAGCAAAAAAACCACAGGGTCAGGACGCTGACCTCTGGTCAAATTTAAGTAAAATGTTAAACAGCTTCCGCAATCTGGTGAGTAATGACATGAGAAATACTGTAGGCATTGCACACACCTATTTGTAGATTTATAATTTTAATTAACATATTTAACACAATATTGTGTCTTTCTGTATTTTGATCAGCCAGTGTGTGATACAGGAAACAGGTCTACTGCTGTATAAACTAATTACTCTCTCTTCTCCTGTAGGTTGTGAAAAACACAGAACTGACTCTTTGGATATTAGCAGTGATAATCATCTTCCTTGTTTATTTTGTTCTACCAGAACACTACAGCTTCTTCACCTTCTTAAGTTTTGAGATATTTCTGCTGATTATCATTTTAGTCGCCCTGACTCATTATTACAGCCAACGCCATATATGGGCTGTTTGCATTTTTATTCTTATAAACTTTCTGTTATTCCTCATATTTCTCATTCAGACACCTGTAACTGAACAGCAGGATTTACAGGAGCCAGAAAATCATACTTCAAGTAGGATTTAAATGTGTGTACATGAATTATAATAACTCTATAAATTACAAAATTTGCTAATGTTACTGATTGTGGTCATTTGATGCTAAATCAATAATACAGCTTTGCGTGATTCTATGGTAGGTGGTTTCGAAAAAACTGACATTTTAAAAAAATATATAAACATCCCTATCCAGTAAACTTAAGGCACGGGGAACAAAAATGTCTTAATTGTGGTTTTGTTAAAAGTTAAAAAAGGTGAGAAGCTATTTCAGAACTTAGAGACGGATTAGCTTTGAAATTTCCATAATTTTAATTTTTTTAATTCTGTATAGCTGCTTTGTGACAATGACTACTGTTCAACGTTCTACACAAATAAAACTTAATTAAATTAAAAATGAAATAAAAACTGAATAAATAAATAAATAAATAAATAAATATATTTTACATATATAAAATAAGATAAATAAACAAAATTATTCTACATTACCGATATGCAATTAAAATTGGTAAAGGTTCAGTACAATTCCTTACAAAATTATCTCTGAACCAATAATGATTAGTTTATGGCTACAGTTTGTAAAGTCAGTGAGATAATGAGTAAGTGCAGGTTCACTTTGATCCTCAGAGAGAACATAAAGTTAGAGCTGCATTTAAAACTCTGAAATAAGCAGTGCTTAAGAAACAAAAGTTCTATGAAAAAGCAAAAGTGTTGCACAGTCCTCTTTGGTCAGTTATCAATTAACACTGACAACCTTTGGGATAAATACTGGACTCCATATGAACTTAAACACATCTCCTGTTATACTGAACTTATCCTATTCCTAACAAGGTTAAAGAAGTTCACTTTAAAATATTACACTGT
>JAOVVB010000030.1:6525094-6541573 GCA_028570985.1 Heterobranchus longifilis
CAGATCTTTGAGTTTAGCTCATGAAAAATGGGAGCAAAAATAAAAGTGTTGCGTTTATATTTTTGTTCAGTGTACATTGGTGGCCAAACCTATTAAGTCAACATATGCCATGTAATTAGTTTTAGCCTCTCTAGATGAAAGGTTGTGCTAACAGCTCAAAAACTGTCTATTTGACAATGACTTTTGGCTTCTAAAGCCATGGCCTTGGTCACGGAAAATTGTTGAACAATGGTGAAGAAGGCAGACACAGTCAAGAAACTTTTGTACATATTCTTCAGGAACCAATCAATCAGGCATGGATTGAGCGAGTGACACCAAAATACTGTAGACGTCTTTTTAACGCCAGATTCAGCAAAGTTTTGCAGAATGAAGTAAAGAATGATTGTTTTAAAGCAATTTCATTGCATAAAATAAAGACGTATTCATATTATCTTGATTGCTATTATTTTAAAAAAATGAGTCAAGTCATTAAAACATTGAATTTTACTTTTGTCTCAATAATTTTGGCCACCACTGTAATGTGTGTGCCCTTCACATTGCATCTAATTTATGTGGACAAAGTTTCATCGTTCTTCGAGTGATAGATATATAAGCAACATCACGAGAGAGAGAGTGCTGTGCTACTGGATATAGCACACCTGCGATGTGGACACTGGGGTGCAGCCCAAGTGCAGAAGGCATCACAGCCGTCCTATATTCAGCAATACAGCACAACCTTGCGTGTAATGTTGCTTTTATACAAAAAGTTCCACAAACAGTTCCAAAAACACCATTTATTATCAACAATTTATGAATTGTTTCCTTATTTAACCAGTTTTTTTGCTCCAGCAGCACATGTTCTCCCCCTACTGGTGCAACTAACGTGGAGCTGGCGACCTAGTGCTCTGAGCTAGTTAGCTTTGTAGACGTAAGTGAAAAAATACAGATAGTTCAGAATGACTTAAGAGCAATTATTAAGGAGTTAAATAATTTTTAAGACAATGTTATCAGATGTGTTTTCTTGCTAAAAGTCTTCTGTGACTGGTTTGAATTTGGTTTTCGGCAGGCAGTTACTCTTTCCTCAGTACTTTCACCCATGCTGACGACCGACAGTTAGTGCACTAAATGTTTGTTAGGAGACCTGGAACAAGGAGCGGTACATACTCATATAGTTTTATGTCCCAGTGGTGTTATCAACACTCGTGGAAAGCTTCTCGTCCAGTCAGATTGCTCAGTCAGAATTAAGTGTTGTATGAGTTGTCTTTCATACAATTATATTAAATAATAGTCTTTATATGTATAAGTATAAGTACTGTATAAGTATAAGTACTTGTATAATGTATAAGTACGCAATACTGTATGTGTGTATAGGTTTGAGTTTTGTAAATAAGTTCAGATATTTCTCTGTATCCCTACTGTAGTCCTACAGTGTCACAGAGTAGCTGATCTACTGCATGGGGCACACAGCCGCCAGCACACAAACACACACTGCTGTCAGCCCTGTGACATGGGAACCACCAGGCCTGGGCTTGATCATGCTCTCTAAGGTCCCAGATACCACACATTCCTCACTCCCGGCCACTGTGAGAACGTAGCAGCACTAAGACTGGGGCAGCATGGTACAGTATAGCCACTCCTGCATAAGTGAACAGTGGGTCTACACACAGGCAAGAGCAATGAATTGGTTCCCACGTGCTCCAACGTCCACACAGCTCTCTGAAACTCTATTGTGGCCAGGGGCTCATGTATGCAATTAATTCTTATATAGGGAAGCTCAGACATTCTGTGGATTATAGTTTGGCTTTTGTGTGTGTGTGTTTTCTGAGTGGGGTGGGGGTCTAATGCTAATTCCAAAGCTGTGCCGTCCTGCAGGGACTTGTGTCTCAGATGAGGGTTGCATGACAGCTGAGTGGAGCACTTTCCCATACTACAAGGGTCATGGGTTCAAGCCACAGGTTGAGAAGCAGTTGTTTTGGCCACACAAGGATCGCTAGTGTGCCGCGGTCCAGCCGAGAAAAAGAGAAAGAGACGAATTGTACAGACATGTACACAGGCTTTCTCTAATGACGCTGACCATTTGGTGAGCACCTGCAAGACTCTGCGTATGTGTATGTGGGTGTGTGCTTCAAAATCATAGATGATTTAGATCAACAGGCTGATAAGTGTTATTTTTCTGCCCAGATGTACACTATTGCATAAGCTCTAGGAGTTACTCATATTTTCAGGATGACTAGCTCTTAGCTAACATCCTGCCAGGACTCGTTATAAAATGCATTTTAAAGTAGGTCTTCATGGGTATAACGACTACAAATGCGTGATTATCTCACATGTACAATATGTATCTATACTGCTGTCAAACCGGACTTGATGTGGCATTTTATATCTGCTTGGTTACCCTACTTTTCCCACTTGGAGGCAATTGGAGACATAATTTGTACAGAATTGAGATGCAATTCTGTGCAAATTAGGTTCACTGATCACTCATGAGTACATGTGGTTTGACATTTGTTCAGTTCCCTGCTCACAATCTCAGTTCCTAACTGGAATTCCATTCACCATTTGACAAATATGCCTGTGACTCTGATTTTGTCTGAACATATATGAAATGTTTTGGAGACACTGTGAAGAAAAAAACAAGCCTGGAAAGAAGTAACAAAGTTTAGTGATGTATCTAATGAGTGCACTGCCAGCAACAAATGTACAAAGCCTAGCATGTTAAATGTTTAAATAATCAATTTTCACACTGACTAATGTGTTGACATATGACATTTGTTTATTTGTACCGCTTGCATTCCTCAATTATAATTAGGACTATTTATTAAAACATAAAAATTGCAGAACATACCATACATATGTAAATAAACTACGCAGTCCAGCATGCTTATAAATATGAAATCTTAAAGAAATTTATAAGCTGCATTATTTAGGACTATGTTTTTGTTAAAAAAAAAAAAAAAAAAAAAGGCTCTGAATATAAGCCATAACAGAGTCACATTCATTATAAAAGCAAAGCCTCTTCCCTTCAACTGTCTTTGATCCAGAAATCTTGATATAATCAGCCTCAGGCCGACAGAGGCCAGTGGTCAGCCTGCAACACCTCAATAGACACACAAGCACACACCTGAACTGTATTTTTGCTTTAACAATTCTTTGTTTTCTTTAGCTGGCATGCTAGTATTAGCTGGTTAGCTTCCTGCTATCAACTCACAGAACCAGGCACCTGTGTTAGAAAAGTTTTTTTTTTTACCCACACAAAAAAAAGAGAAGCTATAGCCTACCAGGCACCAAGTTATTGTGTTACCCATAAGTCACAAACAAATGAGTCAGCACTGCGGAAAAAAAAAGAACAAAACAGCTAGTGTTGGTGAGCTAATTGGTGAGAATCCTAGCTAAAAGACATGATCTTGGTAAAGAAAATTAAATAGGTTTGTACTTTTACTTGGTAAACAGTAACCTTGCCAATGATACTGATATGTAAGTTTTTTAATTTCTCTTCCAAGTTTTTTATTCTTTCATAAGACCTCAGATTATACAGTACAATGAAGATTTTTGAACTGTTTGATTAACCCCTTGTACATTTATCCATTTCAACTACCAAATTTGTTGCTCTCATGAGCTTTGCATCTTCTAAGGCTGGCTTTACATTGACATTTTAATGAGTGTAGTACTAGCGGTCACACTCGTTTTGCTTTGAACTGTCTTTGGCTGCCAGACACTGGCACATGATGCTTTCTAAGACCATTGATCTAAACTCGTGACCAGGGATTTATCATGTGGAATTTTATACATGAATCATAAACTATCTATCTTAATTTACAGAACTGTGAGAAATAAAGTTATGTCTGAATGCTTTTCGTTTCTTATTTCATTTATTTTATATTTATTTATTTATTTCTTATTCATATATAAAGTACAAAAGGTCTATATTCACTGCATATTTTAAACACAGAATCTGTTCCAGACTGGAGCCAATGCCACTTATAGTTAGTATTTCTAATAGTTTTAATTTCAACTGGATTGGCAACAGCGATGAGAATAAACTTCTTTAAAGAGAGCATCACAAGATGTTTTGTGGTTACACCAGTATTAGGTCCAGCATGGAAAGATTAACTTTGTTTTTCTTTGTGACTGCCTGTTTGGTTTGCTGACATATATTGGCTGAGATCCTACCCACTTTCATGTACCATTAGGTCCTGCTAGTGCCAATGTCGAAAAAGGTACCAAAAACATAGAACTGGAACCTGCTGAATTAAGTTGGGTGAGCCGTTCCAGTTTTCTGGTACCAAATGTTCTGGTAATGTAGTGGGAAAAGGTCCATAAACAATATTGTTGCATTTCCAGTAAGCCACTACTCGTTAATAGACAAAGTAAATTAAGTCCAGCCTTCAGAGGTTAAGCAAAGCAAACCATCATGGTTTTAGGGAACTGTGATCAATGGTAACATCGTGATCCTGTCATGAATGCATGTGTCCCCAGGCCGGGACCCTGTCCCTTTGTTGTGGCACTCTAGAATTTGTGGTCAGGCCCTAGAAAGACCATAGGCAGCAGGGCTCTCCATACTTGGTGAATTTTTTTGTTCTTGATCCTTCTCACACAGTCCCTCCATCTCTTTTTCCCTCTCTCATTCTGGTTCTCACTGTTACTCGCTCTCTCTCTGGTGGTTGGGGTGTGGTCAGGAGGATTCTCTGAGCCCCTCTGTTCTGTCTCCTGCACTGAGCCAGAAAGTCTGGACCAGCAAGGAACAAGCCAATTATATTTGGTTTTCACCTCTTTGTTGTTGGGGCACCATATGAAACCCTGCTTTCTTCCATGTTTTGATTTTTTTTTGTTTTCATTCCTGTCTTCACTGAGGGCATGTTTCATTATGTGTCCCTGCCACATCAAACACAGAGGACTCTGACTCCCACTTTCTCTGCAGCATACCATTACTTAGCCCAAACGGCAAAACATCCGTGTCCTAAAATAGTCTTTCCTTTTCCTTGACCCTCAGCAGAGTGATGTGATTCTATTTCACACACTGACTGACAGAAACAGAGGGGTACTAAGGGGGACATCAGTTGCCAGGAGGGCAGGCAACTACATTTTAAACACTGGTATCCATGGCACAAATACTCCTTTTTTCAAGAAGGAGTTATGGACAACATATTCTTCTCATTCAGGGCGGATCTGCTGTAAACAATGAGCTAAAGGTTTATGTGTTAGAAGCTACTGGCCTTTGTATGGTGTGAATGTGTTTGTTCCCAGCCAGGCAGTCTGTGGCAATGACAGAGCTCTGGGGTGAAGGCCGAGGCTGAGGCTCCAGGCAGGTAGAGTCGGGGCAGGTCTGGACCTCACGGCGCCTCGGCTGTCACATCGGCCCAAGGCAGGAGGTGGAGTTTGGCTCAGAACATCACATTGAACTCAAGGGGAAGAAACAGCACGAGACTGAGTTCTCCTGGCCGACGTGCTTCCTTTGCACATGTACTTTCTTTCCTTAACCATCTCCACTTTCATCCTTTACCACATTATTAAAAACTCCCTGGTGATAACTTTTTTCCACTGAACAATGTATTGGAATCTCTGTCATTAAAGACTGCCTTTAATGGTACTCATGGATGGTACTAACAGCACTGTTCTTGATGTTAGTGGAGGTCCTGATTTGTTTCTATTCACTATAAAAATTTCATCATCATATATCACATTTGTACTGTTATAAGCACCATTGTGGTGTTTTAAATCTTATATTATTTACATACAAAATCCCATATCGTCCCATAAAAATACAGTATAAAATAAACATTTTTACATTATTTAAAATGTAAATAATGTTTTTAGAAACATGTTTTGTTGGTCGTTTTCTTAAACAGTGGGTTAAAAACAAGCAATTTTCTTATGATGCATATTTTTCATCATTATAAATGAATATTATCAGAGTCTACATAACACAGTTAACCAAACAGCCAATCAGACAATAGAGCAACATTATTCCAGGCCCTTTATCCATATTGAATCGTGATGTTGTTGGTAAAGTTGGTAAAAAAAAATGCGTAAGTTTTGTTGGATTTCTTTTGGTACAGCTTTTGTTTTTGCATGTGTAGTAAAAAAAAAAAATCTTTAAAAAACATCAACTGCTCCATTTTGCCCTATATTGCTGTCTTCTTAAATCTCACTCCATTATCAGCAGCATTTTTCACACACACCCTCACATGCAGTCAAGCTTATTTGGTCCCTGAGTACGGACTTCTGGAGCATGTTCTCCTCCATCTCCTCCGCTATTTTTTCCCAGCAGTTCTACTCAGGTGCCAAAAAGAACATCTGTACATCCATGCTGAATCTCCTGTCCCTCATATAAAGGGAGTTCCCAGAAAACAGTTTAAGTCCTGGCCATGAGGAAACGATGCTGAGATGCTCATTTTTACCACCACATGGGATTACCTCCACAATTGGCATGCTGTTAAATAATCAAGGCAAATAATCAATGATGAGATAGTCTGATACAGTACTGCAAAAAAGGGGCAAAAGTCTTGAGCACCTCTTCATTTCTTAATTTTTTGCTTTCAAAGAACCAGACTTTCTTTTATTTTTTAATGTAGTCCTGAGGAATAGTTCTCCAGGCTTCCTGAAGGGCTCTCATTTTCAGTCAGTTCCCATACCTGACCAGTTTCAGAGGAATGTTTTTTGTTTGTTAAGCTACACAGTACCCTATGAATTATTTAAGCATAAAAACCATCTTGAGATATGAACCAGTGGTTGGAGCAGGCGAGAGGGGAAATGAGGCTGCTGCTGTTTTAAAATGGTATCTTTATGTACTTTACAGTTTGTCACAGTAAAAAAATTACCTTCAAAATTTTACTTAATTTACGTAATTGAATTTGATTTAATATGAAGAAATTGGGGTGGCTCAAGTATTTTGTGCATAACTGTATAAATGAAGGTTATACTTGTTTTGGGGAACATCAGAGTAACATGTTATTACAGTTAGTTACAAGCATTACAGTTAGTTACAAACAGTTCCTGTACTTTCTCTATAGGGTATTAAGTAAAAACATGCCATTTTCCATTAGAAACCTTTGAGGAACAGCTTCACTTCTGCCTGTTATAAAGACCTGACAGTGGAGACTCCATCCATAAATGTTAACATTTATATACTAGTAGATAATTATTCAATGAAAGTGGATTGTTTAAAGGAACAGCTTACTTCTTATTCTACATAAAAGGCCTTTAGCTGGGTTTTCACAGACAGGGTCACAAATAAGCTGTTGCCATAAAAAGTGATAACATATTAGAATACCCGCATTAATATAAACCTGTTATTTCTCTAATAGCCAACACTCCTGTCCAAGCCATGCTGCTATACAAAGTTAATCATCTGACCAATCAGATTCGAGAATTTGTTGTGCCATAAAATATTAAATATTACATTTCAGAAAAAATAAACCAGTTCCATGAAAATCACGAGCGCCAAATTCCATTGCAATGACTTTAATGAGAATATCAGATGTTGATTTTTTTTAAATATACATTCACAGTCATTTATCTGTATCAAGATGATAAATATGACATACTATTATGGATTGCAAATGTGCAGTTTAGAATATTTGTCCTCTGTTTTTCCTCAATAGTCTTGAATCATTATAGTACAGCTCTGCATTGCAGCAACCTCAGTCTAAGGTGAGAGCCAACACAGCTGAATCCTGCTGCAGCCGTTGCCTGTTATCCCCCTGGAAAGAACAGGAAGTGACAGAAGTCACTGGTAATATTAATAAAGGAAACAGCACATGGGACACATCAGTTTAGTAATATTCGGATGTGACTCCAGGGGTGTCCTTTAGTCATAACTCCAGAGGATGTGCTTATTCCAGAACTTATGTGTGTGAGGTGTCGTGCATTAAAGGAACTTCATGACAAGCCACTATTTTTATTTATTTATTTATTTATTTTCATAATTTTGCTGACCGGTTGAAAGCTAATAATGGAGCTTCGGTTGAAAGCTAATAATTGAGCTTTTATATCGTGCAAATACTTAATCACCAAAGGTGCTACATACTGAATACATTAGTATGAACGCTATGTTTAATAAGTGTAGTGTTTCCACTGATAATGCAGTTGAGTGTATAAAGTACTGATAAAATTGAGGCCATACTGGAGAGGTAGGACCTGGATAGCCGTTAGAGGATAGTGCCTCCTTTATGGGGCAGTCCCTGATTGTCCTCAGTTCCTGTTGTTCTATTTGTGGCTCTGTGGTCGTCTCAAAGGTTTCCCACCGGATCAAATTGCCGCAGCACACAGCCTAGACAAAACTCCATTCAGGGCTTGAGCAGGCCAACTTCTCGCTCTCTCACCACCCTCTTTCCTGTAAGCCTTCCCCAGTGGAGCCTGCTGGAAAACAATGCGTCGTTACCTACTGTGCAACACGACTGGGTGAGACAGAAACCAACCCGCCCCAAAGCTGCCTGGGAATGGACTCCTCTGGTGACAAAGGAAGTGTGTGTGAGAGTGTGTGTCAGTGCAGTAAACACCCAAATATACTACAACAGCATTGTTTGTTGAAGGTAGAGTGACGATGTGGTTAGCTGATTTTCCCCAGTCCTGGTCAAAGTTCAGTGTGGTTTCAAAACTCACGGTTCACAAGTTTAACACTAGCAACCACATGAGATGTCTAGTGGGATGTGCTGCCTCCAAAACACTAAAATAAAATGTAAAAAAAAATAATGCAAAGTTTAAACAAAGCCAAAGAATGTACAGAAGCTGTTGTCTCAGCTCTTTTCACATGACATTAAAAGTGCTCAGCTTCATGAGACCTAAAAGTCAAAACTGAATCTCTTTTGAAGGCGATTTTTTTTCAGTGTTTGGTTTGCGAAGAAAATTTATTTTTCTATTCCTGTTTCCCAGTGAGAGGAATCAGCCAGCCCAGTAGCTGTATAAGTTGTAAACAATTTTTCTTTACTACGACACAAGACGATCTCACAATACAGGAAAAGCTAAAAGCGTTAAGCTAATCTCCTTATTCTCTGTAGCTTCTTCTAGAAAGGAATGGTAGCAAGTGTAAAAGAGAAGGAAACATCATTTTAAATGTCCTATCTCAGCTTTATCTTCTGAGAAAGAGGTTTTAAGAGCAACAACTCACCTAGGCATAGAATGAGAGTCTTCATAGAATCTGTTGTCTTCAAACAACAGAAGACGTCCTTGAAAAAGTCTACATTAACCAGGTTGTCCCCTCTAGGAAAATCAGAAATGTATTTAAAAATTTAATCGCTCAGTATGCTTAAACATCTGGCTATTCCAATCTGAAAAGAAAGAAATTTATAGTCTGAATAATTTTTTGTTTTATTACATATTTATATTTTGCTCTTTCAGATTGGCCTATTAAGGGATCATCCAATCTGCTTATGTGACATGGCACAGATTTTAGGCAGAGTCCCTTCCTGACACACCCCTCCAGATTTATCCAGGTTTGGCACTCGGACCAAGGACGCTCTTAATCCAGTGGCTGGGTTTGGACACTGCCTGGGAATTCGAATCTGAGCCTTCCACAAGTCTACCTCTGAGCAGCAGATGACAAAATAGTAGGCATAATAATGGCAACAGATTTTGATGTATACATTTTATAATTTTTATATTTCTATTTTATAATATGTTTATAGACTATGGGTGTCTATTCACTTCTTGCAGGTCTGTGTACTTATTTGTTGACCATGTTTAAGTATTTATATTCTATGTGCACAAGAAACTTTTTAATATGTTAAGGATATACTGTATGGACATCAGCGCAACTGGTGTCCATATATACCACCGCCAGACACTTATGTTGTATGTAGCACCTTGGTCCAGGAGGAACGTTGTTTCGTTTCACTGTGTGCTGAACTGTATATGGTCGAAGTGACAATAAAAGTCTACTTGACTTGACTTGACAAAAAAGAAACAAAGAAATTATTTCAGCTGTTCAGAAAATAGTAAACAGAACTTTATACACATATACTGTATATCTGGGTGGTGCCATGATAAAGCATGATGAGGAGTTCTACACCAATCAGCCATATTATTAAAACCACCTGCTTAATATTGTGTAGATTCCCTTGTGTGGCCAAAATAACTTTGACCCTTTGAGGCATAGATTCCACAAGACCTCTGAAGGTGTGCTGTGGTATCTATAAATTACAAGGTGGGGCCAAGTTAACACCTTGAACTTGCTCTTGATCATGTCTCTCACACCATTCCTGTACCATTATTTGCAGGGTGCATTATCCTGCTGAAAGTGGGAAAAGGAATACTGGCACCCATAACAGGGTGTCAGCAACAATATTTAGATAGGTGGTACGTGTCAATGTAACATCCACATGAATAGCAGGACCCAAGGTTTCCCAGCAGAGTATTGCCCAATGCATCACACTGTCTCTGCCACCGTGCCTTCTTCCCATAGTGCCATTTCTACCCCAGGTAAGTGACACACACACACAGCCATCCACTTAATGTAAAAGAAAACAGGGTTTATCAAACTAGGATACCTTCCTCCATTGCTGCACGGTCCAGTTCTGAAGCTCACATGCCCATTGTAGACCTTTTTGGCAGTGGACATGCTTCAGCATGGGCACGCTAATGAGGCTGTTGCTACACAGCCCCATACAAAGCAAGCTGTGATGCACTGTGTATTCTGACTCCTTTCTATCAGAGCCAGCATTTAGCTTTTCAGCATTTTGAGCTATAGTAGCTCCTCTGTGAGACCGGACCAGATAGGGTAGCCTTTGCTTCCCACACACATCAATGAGCCTTGGGCACCTATGAATATTTTGTTGGCCATGGCATACTGGGAACATGTTACGAGAAATTTATTCAAAACCCCCACCCCACCCCAATGACTGGTACCACTGTAAAGAAATAATCAATGCTATTCACCTCACCTGTCAGTGTGTTTAATGTTATGGCTGATGTTATTGGAGTAAATCCTGTTTATGTAAATGTGCCATTCCTCTTTTTTTGGACTATATTTCTTAACAAACTTCCAGTTTATGTCTCATTTTTCTCCCATAAAAAATTAACATGAATTTAAATGAAAAATCAATGAAAAAGAACATAAATAAAACACAAGAGAGAATCACTAATAATCTCCTAATAATCAAATATTAGAAAAACAATCCCTTAAACAAAGAAACATAGTGTATTTGCTTACATGAAAAAGTAATGTTCCTAGTAATAATGTAGCATGAGTAACATTCAGTCACACACTCACTCCACAATGTACACACATACACATTTTCACACACCTACACACATACTGGTGACAGACAGACTAATCACGATGTGCTCACCCCCAGGGCATGTGGTGTGCGGTGTGTGTGTATATATGTGTGTGTGTGTGTGTGTGTGTGTTGTGAGTACAGAATTGGAGAGTGGTGGCTACATGTCCTCGGTCGTAATCCGTGACCCCCACTCACTTGCTGCTCCTCCCTGACCCTGGGAAGCAATGATGGGGGGGTCTCACACACACACACACACAGGGCCGACGTGGGCAGACAGCTGTGTGGACGGCAGTGAGCAGCCGTTACAGCAGCCTTGCTCACCACCCACTGTATGAGTTGCACAAGCTGTTTGACACACACACAACCGCGTGCGCACACACTCACTCGCACGCACACACAAATACACACACGCGCACACACACCCACACACACACACACAGGAAAAGTACATATGCGTGTGTTTAGAAAAAGACTCGTCATGTTCACAGTTACTGGATTTATGACCAGAATATTAACCAGCCCACACACACACACACACACACACACACGCAAACACACATACACATGCACATATACATATCCATTCACATGCACACACAGAAACATATCTATATCTATCCATCTATACATCTGCTAAGATGATGGACGGATGAACTTACATTTCTATCACATCATACATCTGAGCTTCACTAATATATAGACTATATTCGAACATAGAGTCTAACCTAATCTAATCATCTAATAATCTAACGTATGGTGTAACATAATCCCTTATGACACTAATCCCAGTGTTTCACTAGTGCTTGGATACCATCAAAGTAGAAAGATTTCTCAGAATTCCAGAGCCACGATCAGACTGCCTGCTTCACATCTGAAATGCTGGCCTCCCAGGAACTCCTTTAAAGACCAAACATGTGGAAATGGCTTGGTCCGAGGTCAGGACTATACAGGGGATGTGGCAATAACCCCCAGTCAAGTTCCTAAAATGGTAACTGCTGACAACACTTTGTTTTTTTTATCCTACACATAAAAAATATACCTTTAAATATAAAAATCCGTCATTGATTTTTGATGTATTACACAAAAGTCTCAGGAATAGTAAGTTTTCTGTAGCAGCGTTATAAATGGAGGTATGCAGTGATGTTCAGAGTCATGCAGGGTTAGAGAGGTAAGAGGTAAGAGACTATGAGAAGGATGGGAGAAGTCTTCCATAATGAGAGTACAGCGGTTGTTGTAGATGGTGAAGATACTTCTATGATCTTCTCAGCTGTTCTCACAAATAGCTGTGGGGTCTTTCGGTCTGAAACTGTGGAATTCTCATATCAATCAGTGAGACAGCTGTATATGATGTGCTCTATTGTCCCCAAGTAGAAGGTGATGAGGATGAGGGGGGAAGGTTAGTACTCTTCAACCTCTGCAGGATGTGTCGTCACTGCTGGTCCTTCAAGAATAGGCAGGTTTTGTTGAGAGTCCAGGAGAGGTATCAATAATAGACAACCCAGAAACGTGACTCCAGCTTTGACTCCATATTTGATAAATGTCTTTTTACTCCCTTTTGTCTAGTACAGCTAGGAAGATTCCTTTCAGGACTAGCGCCGTCCTTCATGCTGGTTGTTTTCTTGCAGAGGGTAAATAATAAAGTTGGCTAATATATATATAACTAATATTATGTAAGATCATATTAAAATGGGATACTAAAAAAAACATTAAAGGTACTATAGGTTACCTGATACAGTATGCTGGCTGTAAATCACAGACTTATATTTATGTACACATTTTTAAATTTCTATAGTAAAAACCAACACAGGGACTGGTTTGGAAGATGCTCCATCGAAAGGTAATATTAAATAGATTAAAATGTGATATTAAGCGTGTGATATGTGATGAAGTTGTAGGCAAGTGGCAAAAAAATGCACTACATGTCAATTCCAAATACAGTCAGCCAGACAAGTGGGCAGACATGATTTTTGTAGCAGCTCATAGCGAAACATAGCAGTTCCTAGCAATACCATGGCAATTCTAATTCTAAACTAATAGGATTGTCTTTTTTTTTTCCTTTTTTATTATTTTGGACACTACAATCATTTACAAAGTCTTAAATAACTACTAATATCCATCTTTAAATTTTATTATGGCAGTGATTTTTTTTTAAATGAAACCTGGCAAGCTATACTGAACTGAATTTCCTGAGAATCTCCTTTGGATTTCCTACAATCTAAAGATTATTTTGGGAATGTGGGGAAAGGTCGCTAAAATTGTGGACTGCTACATTTGACAATTTTAAAATGTTTATGTGGCTTAATTATTTTAAAATGCTGAACTAAGCATACACTTGTTTTATAGGCTATAGTGATTAAGCTGTCTATTTGTTCATATAGAACCAAGTATGTATACAGAATTTTGGAATCAAAATTCATTCAGATTCAAAAAGTTTTTCTCTATATATATATTTTTTTAATTTATGAGTAGGAATATATATTAGACAGTATGCATTCCTGCCAATAAGCATTGGCCAGTTTTTCTTCTCTTGGGCAGCTGCGGCATCATTGGGATTCGTAATCTCTAAAGGACTCATGATATGTGATATATCTTAGTATATCTTAGTATTTGATGAGTATGGACAAAACTAAAAAGAAAAACAAATGGTGCTCATTTGTAATAATACACAACATTAATTCAAATGGGGCATAGACCAGGAATAACAGTTTCACCAATGTGATGATTTGTGTCATTCATTTCACTCAGATCCACCCTCATATTGAGCCCTGAAGTTCAATATGAGGGTGAAGGTATTATTGTACATGGTAAATGAATGTGCATACATTGTAAGTTGATATATGCTGTACTGTATATGTTACCTAATGTCAATGTTTTTTGAAGAAAAACAATGGAAGAAAAAAAAAGATATATTTTTGGTAATCCCTCATTCAGGATCAGATCAGTATGAATTTTAATCATTCTGGCAAAAAAAATTATACTAAAAGATACTTTTGTGGGGGAAAATATTTAATATATATAAATACAAAAATTATAAATCGGCTTCTGCTGCATAATTCTTGTGCCTAGATGACTCTTTTTCCCAAATGCAAGAATAAAATAGTGGCATTTTAAAATACTAAAAAGGTGGCTAAATATAATAATAATAATAATAATAATAATAATAATAAAAGTCTTGGTCACGTGTTGACAAGTTAAGAGGAACGTCTCATAAATTAACATGTCTGGTCATCGTTCCACCTTTTTAAGTCTTCTGAATAAGCTGAATAACTTCATGTTGATTTGTTATTAATGGTTAGCTTACATTTTATTTGGGGTATTTTGATATACTTCACAAACTTTCAGTGTAGTAACTTTGCCAAGCACTATACATTAAACTCACTAATCATCTTTACTGCTTTTCCCTGTATACAGGGTAGTGGAGGGCCTGGAGCCTATCCCAGAAGACTCAGGGCATGAGGCGGGGTACACCCTCGATAGGGTGGCAATCCATCGCTGGGCACACAAACATACACACACTCCAGGCAATTTGGGAATGCCAGTTAGCCAAATCTGAATGTTTTTGGACTGTGGGAGGAAACAGGAGTACCCGAAGGAAACCCACCAAGCACGAGGAGAACATGCAAACTCCTTGCACACAGAGGCGGGAATCCGGACCCTGAAGGTGGAAAGGTGACTGTGATAACCACTAAGCCACCATGCCGCCACTATACATTATAATGTCTGAGATTAGTTTTTATACAACTGTTTAAATAACTATTGAGCTTGATAGCAAACCCATGTTACAGCCCCTCTGTCTGGTTCACAGTTTGTGATGTAATAATGTAAATGTGGCTTAGCAAATAAAGCTATAGTTGATAGTTCTCGCTTATTTAAAATAAAGAAATATTTCAATGCACTGGACTAAAACACACAAACAAACTACACTGCCTAAATTGGCTATTGTTTTTAAAACAATCACAACCCAAAATAATGAATTAGACATGAATAATCCTCAAATACAGTAAATAGTAATGCAAGTAAACATGCATTTAACAGCATTAAACAATTGTTATGCACGCCTATAAAGTCAGAGGTAATAGTCAGAATGGTGCCAGGTCAGTGTTATAAAGTTTTAATGGTGTGTGTCTGTGTGTGGGTGATGGTGTCTTTTCTTTTATACACCCGGACCCCCAAAGTTTCTATGCATGGGCCAGGCAGTTTTGACACGATCTCAAATGTAATTTTCTTGCAGCACAGGGCAACAGGTGAAATAAATGTAATGTAAAATAATTTTTTACTGGATTCTTTCTGAACCCTGATATGCAAACATTTCACTTCACCTCATAACTCTACACACGTTACAAAAATAGCTTCCACGTATCTTGGGTTTCACCCATAACAGGGTCAGTGGTTTTTCATTTTCCACATGTGAGGAAACGTTCGAGGTGAGCTCTCTGCTCGCAGCAGGAACAGTGCGAGTGAGATTGCAGTGTTTGTGTAAGAGCAGCGCTGGGACTTAGTGAAAACAGACTGTCGGAGCCGGGCAGCAGCCACGGTGCTGCCTGTCAGTGTAATGACTGAATAAACACTAACCAGGCTCCCTGACGCTCTCTATGTGTTCACACATCACTCACAGCCTTCCACACCATCAGCACTAACACAGCAGGGTTTAAAATGCAGGTTTGGGGTGTTAGAGAAACATGAAATCAGGTCATTATGGGTGTAGACTGCTGCGGCTGCTCATTTTCTTGAAAGCTGAAATAACACCAGAGAGCCACTGCATAACATGCAGAATATCAGTTCGAGGGCTGGGAGCGTGTTTTTGGAAAAGAATCTACAATAAGGCAGGATTTCTCAACAGACAGCATCCCAAATTATGTTTTATTAGAAGACAGGTTGTAATTAAATATTCCCTCTACCAAGTGTAACAAACAGCCAAGACAGGTTTGACATCCACAGTTTTATATATATATATATATATATATATATATATAAAATATATATATAGTTTTGAAGCTACTGGTTGCTACATGCATGAGCACATCACCACACACACTTTCCCTAAAGACATCATGTGGTGTGACTCTGTAATGTCATTTCCACACATTACACACATACTTTTATACAAAAAAAATTATTTTATTTACTTTTTTTATTAATTTGGCCCAAGGGTGACACTTAGGCTATAGTTTTTGTATTATGTTTGCAATCATCAGTTATTAGAATTGAGGAGCACCAGGGGCACCCACAGGACCAGTGTTACCACGTTCACCCTGCAGGGGAAACAAACTAATATTTTAGCTTG
>JAOVVB010000030.1:6542187-6566539 GCA_028570985.1 Heterobranchus longifilis
ACACACACACACACACACACACACACACACACACACACATACATATATATATATATATATATATATATATATATATAATGCATGCTGTTTAAAATCTGTGTGTGGAAACTGAGATTGTGACTGATGTTCTGAGATCGGTGACACTCTGTCAGCTCAGTGACATTTACAAGCCAAGTGTGAATGTGCAGTTGTCTGCAGTGATCAAGCACACAGAGCCACATGGCCAAGCTGTGGTGCAACAGGTCAAACGCTTATGCCATTAAGTTTGTGTGTGTGGGTGTGCGCGTGCGTGTGTGTATGCATGTGTGCGTGCTTGTGTGTGTGTGCGTGTGTGTGTGTGTCTGTGATTTGGTAATCTTGGAAGAAAGAAATCTCAAGCAGGCAAAGACGGGTAGTAACAGACAGGGTTCTATAACAGTAGTTGATGCAAAACACACAAAACATGATTGATTAAAAAACTAGTTGTTTTTTTTAGGAACAGGTTAAAGACAGTCAGCCTATTCTTATATATAGTTTACATGACAACAAGATGTTGTCCTACTCTGACTTAAACTGGACTTTTAAAAAATGCTTGTCTGATTGAAATCATACTACAGTAAATTCATCTTCTCAGAGTAAGACTTGTGCACCCAGATAATACGGTATAACTTTCTAGGATGAGAAATTGGCCTAGGCATATTGCATGTTTGGAAGTATGGAACATAGGGCAGAAGCTGCTAACAATACAGTGGTGTCAATGGTCTTTGGGTAGGACCATAACCACAAGGGATAGCATGCATCTCATTAGTACAAAAAGTAAAGCCCACAGCACGTACAAAATATACAGTGCTGTGAAGTTGTCTATGTTTTACCTGTCCGACATGCTACTTATTTGTCAATTTGTGTTTGGTGTGTAACATAACCAGGAAAAGATCCAATAATAACACGATAATCGGGGCATGTCATACAGTTTCAGACATACTTAGGCCAATTAATCAAGCTTGTATAATGGGACAAGGACAGTAATCCCATTAAATGGCCTAGTTCAGCTTTAACCAAAGCTTGACTTAACTGTGCATGTACATGTATACTACTGCTCAAAAGCTTGGGATCACCTTCAAATTTCTTTGTTTGTGTTTAGTGATGAATTTTTTACATTTTACAACAATACTGAGAATTTCAAAACTATGAACTAACACATATGGAATTAGGTAATTATGTAACAACAACCACAGTCAGTAGTTATTTTAGGACACAGATGTCAGCCTTTCTGGAATAGTTCTTGCAAGAACAGTATTGTCAAGTGCATTTGCAAAACCCATTATGATAAATCTGGCTCTCATGAAGACCAAAACGTACTTCTGTTGCATAGGAGAAGTTCATTTAGAGTTACCAGCCTCAAAAATCACCAATTAACAAACAACACCTTGGATTAGAGCCATTATGAAGGCTTTACAGATCATGAGTAGCAGATGCATCTCACCATGAACTTTTCAAAGGAGATTATATATTTTGGATGCCTTCCACATAAATATAAATCAGGAACAACATGGAGTTGGAAAGTGATCCCAAACTTTTTGAGCGGTAGTGTGTAAATGTATTGCGCGAGAAAATGTCACATACATTGAGTACTCATTCACCTGGGGGCAAAGGTGGCTCCGTGGTAAAGTAAAGGCTTTGTTGAAGAGAAGAGAAGGTTGTGTATTTCATGACTGCCGATAAACTACAGTCTGGAAGAGAACCTGTTTAGTCTTTGGCAAAGCATCAATAACACGGGTAGACTGTTAAGCTTCAATTATAATTTACCTCCTTCTAAACTAGATTAGATTTAAAAAATAAATCTACCAAATGAATTACTTACAAAATCTAAAATGTTTCTCATTCAACCCATACATCCTTCTGATTATCTCATCTCTTTTTTTCCCCACTATTCTCTTTGCTCCTTTCTGAATGTCCCAGTTTTGGTCAGGTTTCAGACATGCAGGTTTAAGTTAAACGCTGCTCTTTTGCGTGGGCCAGTTTCCGGAAGCGTCTGCTGCCCTGTCTCTAGCCCGATTTCAAGGCTCAAGTGCTCAATTTCACGGGCTCAAAGGATTAGCAAAGGTTCCCAGCAGCACTGCAGACACGTAGCGCATTCACACAGCCTTCACACTGACCCAACCATTACATAGGTCACAGGGCGGTGCGATCCCAGGCCGCAGCATACAAAGGCCAAATCGCTGCCATTTAGTCGGGGCAAAAGTCAATTGCAAGAACAGTTTGATCGAGGCTTGTTAGCAAATAAGAAATGTGTGAATGTGACAAAGATTGTGTGCATGTGTATATGTGCATATGTGTATATGTGTGTGTTGGCAGACTTGCCATCAAAAGAGCAATGAGCCTGCAGCTAGCCATCCTGACAGAATAATGACATCGAAATTCTTACTGTACATGAGTAATGGAGAACAGATTCAAATCAGTCTCACGTTCCAAATAAATGCACCAATATTCAATTCACTTTGGCATATTGCAGTCAGGAATAGCTCAGGTTACTATTTTTAATGGACACATATGCACATGCACACATGCGCACACACACAAGATGAAAGTATGAGAGTTCACAGACCTGAGCCCCCCTTTTCTTTCCTGACCGAATTGCTATGGTTGACATTTGCATGTGGACGGCCACCCACCGCGATGCACCTCAGAACTTCAAGCGCTTCATTATGACCACGAGAGTTCCCTGAGAACTATTACATCTCAGGGCAGTGTCAAGCTCATATCAACAAATGGCAAAAACATCATATTCCTTTCATCGTTCCTTCTGAAAATGAAAAATAATGTAGTCACGATTGAAGTCAGCTCGACTTCCACAAAGAACTCTGGATATCTGTAACCATTTCCGTGGAATCAAATGCAGGAAAATCGGATGACCCTGACCACAGCTATGTAGCCCAAAAACACATGACAGGCTGTCGGCATATAGCCCTGCTTTTTGTTTTTAGCCCGATGTATGCCCCTTTAATGTTCATTTAGAACTATAGTCAACTGGAAGATTTTGGTTCTGTGAATCAAAGTTAGCTGCAGTAAGAAGAAAAAATGTTCCAAAAGTGTGTGAGACTGTGGATTCATATAGCTAATAGATAATGTATAATCAAAAGGTTGTTATCTCATATTTGAAGTTGTTGTTGATCTTTCAGCTGCTCCCATCGAGGGGTCGCCAAAGCGGACGTGTTTTATGCCCTTCCTGGCACAACCCTCCAATTTTATCCGGGCTTAGGACTGGCACTGCATCTAGTGGCTAGGATTTGGGCATTGGGTGGGAATTGAACCTGGGCCTTGTGCATTTTAAGATAAAATATAATACCTCTAAATACTACAGCAGACTGTTAGGGATTAGCAATGCATTAAATCACAAGGTCACATTGATGACATCATAAGACAGATAGACAACTGCAGTCATGGTTTAAATTGCCCTGCTAGCCTATTTATACCAGCCATTTTTGGCTAGGACCATTTTGGTATTGCAGCAAGTTTAGGTGATGCTATCATTTGGAAGTCGAAGCTAAATATACTAAAGCTAACTTAGATTTGTTGGTTCTAATGTTGATTTGACAAAACCATTCCTTCAAAAGCTGTTAAATGGAAGTAAGGGGAAGATGTGCATGTTAGTCCTATTCACATATACAGTATTGCTTGTCATAGTTGATGGTCTCCCACTGCGTGGTTTATGTTCAGTGCTGGTTTCTACTTCTTTGGACTTCTTCATCCATGTGTGCACAGTGCTCTAGTCAACTATAAACGTTCTGTAGGGCAGTAGGAGATCATAAACTTGGGCAAAGGGGATTTTCAAAGGGTGTTCGAGAGTCGAGGGTTGAATGATGTTGCAAATGCATTGCTTGTGACTATGTTGAATAGTATCTTTGTATAGAGGGAAAGTTACTCTACCAACATATGCAATTTAAATGACCTCCATCAGTTAATTAAAAAGTTATGCCCACTTTTGCATTACTTTCAGTATAGCTCTCTGTGCAACTCAAACTGTCACTTTCATCTTTTTTTCCTCAGGATGTTGAAGTGGCGGCATACATTTTGCGTAAAAATTTGCAAAAATTGCTTTTAATTATTTCAAGTTAGAAAATGGTGTAGAAATGAAAAAAGAAATAATTTAAATTATCCCACTTTAACTTAATCTTACATTAACTTGAATTAACTTAATGACCATCCATGCATCTTGGATACCTCATTCTTATTGTTATACTAAATGTATATAAATTTAAGTGTTAAAGACCTATTTTTTATGGAAAAATATCCTTATTTAATATGTATTCATCTAAATATAAAAAAAATCCTAAAATGTAAATAAAAAAAAACAAAAACAACAACAATAACAACATTTCTGTGGACAGGATATCAGACTGAATTATTCAACTTTAAAAATCTGCTAATGATTAGTGCAGTGTTTCGTGTACAAACACACTAATAATTATAAAATCAAATAACTAGAACTGTAAAAAAAATCGCAGGAACAGCTATCCACTATGGTCAAAATGATTTAAAGTTTATTGTTAATCTCTGATCATCAGCTACTTAAAACAGACATTAAGATAAGCTAGTTTTAGTCCTTCGAGAGAATAATAGCAGTGAAACCATTCAGCTTTGTTTGAAATCAACACTCTGTGTGGGGGTGAAGTGGCAACTCTTAGGATTTGGGTGGAACTGTTGAAGATCTCCAGAGAGGAGAAACCAGATTACTTTTATTATAATTCACAAAGCCATCAAAGAGAGGCGCAAACAAAGATGGGAGGAGGAACAGTGCAAATCATTATTACAATGCTCACACACACATACACACACACACACACTTGCTCAAACACATAGCCACATCACATGATGTGTGCAAAAATGAAATGTGTAGGCAATATATAATGTCTTTGGACTTGTCATGGTAAGGGATCACAGGGTACCCTTCCAATGCAGGCAACCACACACACACACGCACACATGCACAAACATAAGCATATGCATGCATGCATTCGTGCACACACGCATTCACATGAGGAGCACAATGCAAGGTGTCACACACATCTCATAGGGAATTAGGCACTGCTTCCTCTCCCAGTATACAAAACAAAGCCAGTCTTCCTCTGTGAGTGGATTCAATGCACTGCTATTTATAAACAATAACATGTCCCGCTGCCTGTCCTGCTGAACAGCGCATGGCGGCTTAATGCATTGTTTCTGAATGCGGAACATCTGTCCCTGCTGAACACTGGATGTTAGACACCTTGGTGCACCAGTTTTTTTTCAGAGTGTGCAGGAACTTGGCTGCCAGATGTTGACGTCACCACTAAATATTTGCAGCTTCACATCTTCTATGCTCCGCAGAGGTAGAGTACAATTATTTTAAAAAAACTGCATCATCAAAGAAAAGTAAATTTTATTGTAACCGTTAGGATCATGTGTCCATGAGGTAAAATATAATACAAAAGCTGTATGTAACTATATATGGTTTCAATTAATGTGCATAAGACTGCTGTGTAAAATACAAACATAATGCAATAAATACACACCCAAGCAGGACATGACGGAACGCACTGTACAGACAAACAAGAGGAATATCATAATTATGTGAAATAATAGATCCTGACAGTGTAGTTATCCAGAACTAAGCAAACAGAATGTGAATATTACATGGATAATTAAAGGATTATGATTACCTGTGGAGAAAGTGGAATGTTGGGGAGTCACCGAAGCACCATGCACACACACACACACACACACACACATTTGCACACCCATTTAACAGTCAGGATCCTAAATGATCTAGTGAAATGTTTGGGTAGGTCAGAGGAAACCACAAAACTCAGGTGAAACCAAGAGGCAGCATGCAAAAAAATTTTCACAGACAGTAAAAAAGCATCATCCAGGGTCTCTGTGACGAGGTGCGAGACAGTACTCCTCCCATGCAGCACTACTATATATATAAATAGGGGATGCAAATATCTGTGATGTGATGGTTTAGATGTTCAGAAAAAGTATTAATGACTAGTAAAATCTCTGATAATGTTACAGGAGTAAGTATGATAATGGATAGCATAGTTTTCTGAAACAAAAAAAGTATCATTTCTACTGAACCATGCATGTCACAGTGTTGTACAACCATCCCTCAAGGCACCAATCTTCTTCAGTCCTGATCTGTTCAGCTTATATGCAGAGTGGGACTCCATCTCTTGGCATGGATTTAAAGAGGCAGGGGAGTAAAATGGGAAAGCACGGCAGACCCACTGAGAGGAGCAAAAGCTCTAGCTTGAACTGAAAGAAGGCCCAGGGCATGCTTTGTTGGAGGGAAATAACGTTGTGCTGTTGGGCCTTCACCTTCAAAAGAGCGCCAGCGCAAGCACTAATCACAACATGTGATGAGACACTAAAACAAAGGCGAGCGGCAGCAGAAAATAACAGCGTGGGAAACCTCTGTGAACTTGAGTTACAAGTCAAGTCCCCCTCCTCCTCCTTCTCCTCCTCCTTCTCCTCAAACATACACATTCTCCAAACACACAAACACACACACACCAGCTCCTTTGCACACACTGCACGCCCTGCTTCTGACACCCCACCAACAATCACAGGCAAATATGGGGGTGGGTATCTTTACCACAAAGACCAGGCTGGTAGCAAGAACAACAACATGAAAACAAGCACAGAGTGTTTCCTCTCATTCATGTATGCAGAATGAGGGGCTTCTCTTTTTTACAATTAAGCGTGCTTGTGCAAGGGTCGATAAGGATCCGGTGCCCTGCCTTTCAGCCGGCAATGTAGCCCCGTGTATGTATGCAGACTCTGTCCTGTGGCCTTTTATCGTTCCTTGGAGCCAGAATGTGGTGAAGTCAGAACTTATTATGTAAGTGTGGCACTTTCGGTAAGAGAAGAGGAAGTTTGTCATGCGCTCTTTCTTGGACTTAAGCAGTGATATTACGTTTAAATCCTGAACATGTGACTTTCTGCCCCAAAAATGTTTTAAATGTATCTGTTTGTTTTTGTAATTCTGGCACAGAATTGTTGGTTGTTGATGGATTTTCATTATACAGTTGACAATTTTGGTGGACAAATATGAAGGGAAGAGAAAGTGATGCTACATCACCCTCTTTAATTAAAATGAACATAAGGCTAAATCCCACGGGTACCACTGTGGGTAATAGAAAAAAAAAATAAACTGTTAATTAAAGTAAAACTATATCAACATATAGATGATATGTTATTAAAATCACGTTAGAAAAATATATTAATATGAAAAGTCATTCGGGACAGGTTTGGGCTTTAAAAGTTAAAGTGAGAGATATGATGTTACTCACTCTTCCTCTATACCACGTTATCCTGTATACAGGGTCGCAGGGGCCTATCCCAGGAGACTTAGGGCATGAGGGGAGGTACACCCTGGACAGGGTGCCAATGCACTGCAGGGCACACACACACACATACTATGGGGGGGGGGTGTCATAATATGGTGTTAGTGTTTATTTTTTATAATTATATTTTATATTTATAATTATAATTATACTAAAAAGTGACCTACACAATTGTGTATGGGACAAAGTTACATTTGCTCACTTTCTGATGGCAACATGATTACATTTCTATAATGGCTTTATAAGTCCTCTATATACTTTAATAAATGAGATAAATAAAGATAAATTATCACATTAAGGACTGCACAACCTAATTAAATATGGGACAAAATTGCTCTTGCATAATGTTGAATGGCCGCATGGTTTGTAGAGATTTTAAAAACGTTAGGGGTTTGATTCAAATAGCTAAAATTAAGCAACGATTATTTTAAATCGATTTGATTTTTAAATAGTGCCTAGAAGTAATAGATCTCTCAGACAGGTTGAGGACACAAGGCTTATTTTTGTATTGTGTCACACACACACAGCCACAAGGCTGACCTGTAAGTAGACAATATGATAGGCTATAAATATAAACGTATGTTTGACAGACTGTTGCTGTTATTGCACGTGTGAACACGCAGGGAGGCTGCAGTGCTTTTGCCAGGAGCTCATTAATCGTAAGCATCACGCGCACACGCCAGTAAGGGTACGCGGCAGAACCGGAACCAGTTTCAACGGGTTTTTTTGATATGAGCTCTCGGGAGTGCGCGCGCAGGTCCCCAGGCGGCCGCGCGAGCTCCTCGGGGATGAGGTTAGACGCCGCGCGCTCCCCGCGATGACTAAGTTTCACATTACACGTTCACACGCTCGCGCGCAGACCGCCCGTCGCCCCGACCAACTGCCCCATTCACGGCAGCGCCGGAGACAGGCGTCCCTCCTGATTGGCTGATCCACTCCGGGGGCTAAAGGAAACCAACGGAACTTTCCCACGGCCTGCGCGTGCTGACAGGCGGCCGACCTCCTCCCCGCCGCCGCCTGAGCAAGACGCCGGTGGCGGACGAGAGGAAGGGCGGGGCTCCCTGGACTATCAGAACGGCACTCAGGGCGAAAACGCGCTTTACTGGCTCGTCGTGAAAATGATGCAAATTACTAAGGCGTGTTTAAGACGCAGCCCGAACGCGAAGACGCGCACTGGTTGGTCATGTTCGAAAACAAGACCCGCCTCTCACTGCGTGTTCTGGCGTTGAAATGACACCGTGGGAAAGCCTGGCTGTGCAAACGGGCGCAAACCGCAGCAGACTCAACCTGACACAGCACCGGACAAGTCGCACACTCAGAGCCTCCAAAATGAAGAGAAATCACGACTTTAGCTCCTCTGACAGCGAGCTCGACGAGAATGTTGAAGTGGAGAAGGAGAGCGCCGACGAGAACCTGTAAGTCAAACATTTTTTTTTGTTGTTGATACTTTGATCCATTTTCATAAATAAAATGTAGAATTACCTTCGGGATCAATCAAGTATCGATCCATCTCTCTATCGAAAGTTAGAAAGTCAGTTTTATTTCAAGCACTTATCGCAATTAATACCCAAATAAGGATTTATAGTAATTTATACGCGTATGGTCTATGATGTAGTAAACAGTCATTACATGAAGTTAAATGGTTGTTTCGGTCGTTACATGTTGTGCTTAACTGATGCGTGTTTTCTATTTCAGAGGCATGAGCTCTCCTCTCGGATCAGTTTCTCCCTCTACAACATCTCAAGTACAAGCAAGAAAACGACGCCGAGGGGTGAGCACTCTCCTACCACACCAAGTTATTATTATTTAAACTTTAAATATTATTATTACTATTATTATAAATAACGGTGCTTTGAATGTGTGTGCACAGATCATTGAAAAGCGGCGTAGAGATCGCATCAATAACAGCCTGTCGGAACTGCGCCGACTTGTTCCAAGTGCTTTTGAGAAACAGGTAAGACAGGGACATCTCTATAGTAAAGTAATCGTTAGCACTGTTCATCTATCATGTCCATCTGTGTCTCCGCTGTATCTGTCCAGAAATCTGTGAGATTAATAGGCTTCTGTCTTTTTTTTCCTCCAGGGCTCAGCTAAACTGGAAAAAGCTGAGATCTTGCAGATGACTGTGGATCATTTAAAGATGCTTCATGCAGCTGGTGGCAAAGGTAACACACTGCTTTCTATTTTAACCTACTGTAAAGCTATCGTGAATTGTGATTATTATACACACTCAGAGTGGCACTATAATGTCTACATCTCTTGTACTTTTAGTATGTTTTTAATTAGAAAGGTGCATGTAATGAGGCTTTATTTTTTGGTGATTATGTGATTATGGTAATTAAAAGTACATTATATCCACATTTCCATGTTAAAGATACATATTAAAGGTACAAAAATAATGTAACCACTCCAGCAACATTAAAAGGTTTATATAGATATGAGTTTATATAATGTAAGTTTACATACAAACTAATTCATATTTATTCTTTGACTTTAAATACACTTAAAACCAGTTTAACAGGTGCTAAAAACAGCAACTAAAGCCAAAGTAATTTATAATCTCTCTTTCTTTAGGTTATTTCGATGCCCATGCTTTGGCAATGGATTATTGTGGCTTGGGCTTCCGCGAGTGTCTGGCTGAGACGGCCCGATATCTGAGTGTAATTGAAGGCCTGGACAACACCGACCCACTCCGCATTCGCTTGGTGTCCCACTTAAGCAACTATGCCACTCAGAGAGAGGCTCACACAGGTCTGGGGCATCTTGCCTGGGGCTCAGCATTCAGCACTCCTCACCTGGCACATCACCTCCTCGTACCACAGCATCAACAGGGGGCATCGTTATCGCGCAACCCTACCAGTCCTCCATCCTCTTCCTCATCATCGCCCTCTTCTTCACCATCAGCGCACCCCTCAGAGCCTCATGGCTGCAGCAGGCTGAGTGCCACAGCCATCAGCGAGGCAGGACAGAGCGGGCCACTCAGGGTACCTCCCTCAACAGGCACCATGCCCACAAGGCTTGCGGCAGCTTCGGGATCGAAGCTTTCTCCTCCACTTCTCACGTCCCTGTCCAGCCTGTCTGCATTTCCCTTCCCTCTGAGTGCTTTTCCTTTGCTCTCACCCAGCTCACTGGGTCACGCCACCCCCTCCAGAAGCCTGGGGAAGCCCTATCGGCCATGGAGCATGGAGATCGGTGCTTTCTGAAGTCTCAATCCAGCTTTCCTGGATAAATGACATTTTTTATAGACAAGAGAAAAACTTTGAAGAACAATGTGAGTTTGCCGGCCAGGACTCAACAAAAGACAAAAAAGACAACCCAGGACTTATGTACCAGAGAATTAATTGTAATTGTGGGTTTTTGTTTGTTTTTAACAATTTTTTTGAGCTAATCAGGGATATGTGCTGGTAGCCAGGTTAATGTCTTAAGGGTTCTGTCTCTTTTAAAACTTTTTGTTCTACTGCTTCATCTACTTAAAAACAGGGTGCTGTGCTGGTACAATGCCCTGCCTGGATACTGTGGGAAGGATAGAAAATGGGTGTTTTTATGGGGCTGAGGTACTGATACATTTAAATAGCTGGCACTGAGTGTAAAAGCTAGAACCAAGTTTTTATTATAAAGAAAGTAATAGGTAATATCAGTGTGTAGTTCCATATGAGAAGTGGAATATTGTCTACCCCTTGTCTTTATATTTCATTTAACACCCATACAATGCAATTCACAAGTGATATTTAGAATCGTCTTGAATGAAGGGTAAAATATAAATCAATTATTGTACTCCCTCTCACATCTTGGCAAGTTACCATATTTTTGTATTATTTTTGTTTTTGACTTTGTATTCCTACAAAGTTTCAGAGCAATGTAATTGGTCAGTGATATTACAAGATCTCTGAAGCTTTCTTTTGTATAAATACATTCAGTAAAATCTATGCAACAGAGCCTTTATCGCAAATAAATTAGGATTTTGTCTGTGACTTGCAGCATGTTTTTCATCTCTATGAAATATCTTCACCTGTGGTAGCAAGGATTTCACGTTCATTTGCTGTTAAACCCCTTTATTAACTGTGACAGCTTTTAACACTCTTTTAGAAAGGACAATCTCTCTCTCGAAAAAAAAATGAAATAAATAATGTAAAATGTCGTCTTTAGTGTGTTTTAGTCATGCTTTGCAAAATAATAAAAGACAAAACAATAGGTGCAGCAAATAAACATTCATCAATAGGAAAACTGCTGCTGTTTATTGCAATTATTATAGTGTCATTTGTTCCAGAAAGATAAGTATTTTTGGAAATATTTATATATTTATATTGTACATCTATGTTCTTTTGTTCACATTTTTCTTTTAAAATATGTTTAGCATAACCAATCTGTGTGAGCACTTAATTGTTATAAACACATAAAAGTATTTGGTAAGGTAATGATATCTGGTAAGTCCAGAGTGCAAAACAACTGTTTTAGCTTACCTTCATTTTTAAAATGCTAATATAATCTATTTTCCTGTGAGGAAAGATATGCTGATAGAAATAGACAGAAAGAGAGAGAGAGAGAGAGATCAGCCATCCCGAGGGCCTATGTGGCCTCTTGATGTGTTCAGGAAGCCATTAACAGCTAGGGGATATCCTGGACAATGGCAGGCCATGCTGCCTTAGAGTGCGTGGGAAGAAGGGCATGAAAAAGAGCGGAGAAGGATGAAGAAGGAATGAGTAGATAAAGGAGGAGAGAGAGAGAGAAAGCGTATGCTCTATGCTGCAGCTTTGTCCTGAAGCGTTTGCAGCAGCACACACAGCTCCTGGTTTTTCAGACTCCCACGCTACTGCAAGTGCAACTTCTGGCCAGGTCTGTAAACCAGATTCTCCTCCTACACACACCATGATGATGAGGCACACTTGTACTCCCTAAGTCTATTCATCTTTTTGTTTTTCTGCCATCCATCCCCTCTCTCTCCATCTCATCTCCTGCCACTATTAAGATCTTTACATTTTTATACATTACTGTCTCATACATATTCAGAGTGCTATAAGTTTCACAGTCTCCCAAGAGACACCAGTGATCCTGAGTCAAGAGTAAACGCAGGAGAGGTGGCACGCAGTTCATCAGACCGCCGCAGTGAATTGTTATGAAGTCTTTTATCGACACCTGCTGGTCACATACGGTATTACAATGGCAAATTTACAGATAGGTTTAAAAGTATTGTCATTTTTCTATATTTTGATTACTGTTACACATTATGCATTACAGGACAACACGAGTGTCACATATCTCCCGAACTTCTTACGTGGTAAAAAGTAATATACTGTATCCTGCTAACATCCTCTTGAGGCTACAATATTACAAACTGTATTCCTCTCTCACTCACTGTTAATCCATCACAGGGGCACGAGGCAGGGTACATCCTGGACGAGGTGCTAATCCACTGCAGGATGCACAAGCACACACACACGCTCACTCACACCCTATGAAGTTATTGGCCTCGCTGCATGTCTTTGGACAGTGGGACAAAACCCACTACTGGGGGAAAACCCACCAAGCATGGCGACAACATTCATAATACCAATGCATAATACCGATTACTAGAACTGTTTGTTCACCAAGTCATATACTTAATTATTTCTTCAAAATATTTTATTATAATGGTAGACAAAAACAATTTATATACATTATATAATAGAACACCAAACCATTATATATCTATAACCTCAGATTGGAGCCCACATAAATGCTTCTCAGCGTTCAAACAGAAGACATATTTCAACATCTTCTGTTCAGAGGAGACTGCGTGAGCCAGGCCTTCATGGTCAATTTGCATCAAAGAAACCATTACTTCGGAAGAACAAATAGCAGAAGAGACTTGCTTGGGACAAGAAAGCCAAGGAATGGTCTTGCAGCAGCACGACCATTCCTTGGAAATCAGTGGAAAACTGTCCTTTGGTCTGATGAGTACAACTGTAACTGCAGTGTCCTTGTTAAACACAGAGGTAAACAGACAGTGTGTAGTTCCCACTGTGAAGAATGAAGGAGGAGGTGTGATGGTGTGGGGGTGCTTTGCTGGTGACACTGTTGGTGAACTAGTCAAAATTACGGGTACACTTAACCAGCATGGCTACCACAGCATTTTGCATCGACATGTCATCCTATTTGGTTTGCGCTTAGTTGGATCATAATTTGTTTTCCAACACACCTTTAGATTATGTTAGTCTATTTGTCCAAGAAGAAGACCTGGCCTCCACAATCACCTGATCTGTTTCCAGTTGAGATAGTTTGGGATGAGTGGGACTGGAGAGTGAAGGAAAAGCAGAAAAGGAAAAACGTTCCTCAATGTTAGTACATAATATAAACAAGAAATTCAAGGAAACCCGTCAAATCTCACTGCGTAAAAGACAGGGCCAAAACCCACTTATGAAGCCATGTGATCTCCTTTGTATCAGACAGCACTGTCTTAAAAACCGTCATGGGTCTCTAGTAAATATTATGATATAGGCTCTGGACCACTTCGGTAAACCTTTGTCCATTAAAACTGTTTGTTACTGCATTTAAAAATGCAACTTAATGCATAAGAATGCCATACATAAAAACTGTGCAGAGGTATCAAAGAATTCTCTGAGCTCTGTCCCACACTGGAAACATGTTCTTAGCCAAAAGCTATTGTATGGGGATGTGACAGTGCCCATGTCATGGGTAAATTGCGTATCTGTGAGGGCACCATGATGCATAAAAATATGTTCATTTTGGAGCAAAATATGCTGCCATCCAAACACTTGTGCTCCTGGACAACACAGTTCGTACAGATAAAGTTGGTGTTCGGATGGCAGCAAAATATGCTTTATATGTCTTTGTAGGTCTTCGTTTCTAGTCATCTAGTTATTTTTAGATCAACAATTCAACAATTATTACCATATGTTTGGGCCATTAAATGAGTTCTTTGGGAGTCAGCATTTCAGATTTGAAGGAGGCGGTCTAATCATGGCATCAGAATACAGAGAAAACTTGCATTAGTGCAGCAGGGGATTATGTTAAGAAACAAAGGTAATTTTTACTCTCATAACTGTGTTCTGTAATTCTGCACAATCAAAAGTCTCAGTTTGACATTAGATAGATAGATAGATAGATAGATAGATAGATAGATAGATAGATAGATAAACTGTTGTCCCATTGCTGTAAATCTTTTCCCTTAATCTAAGTATTTGTAATAAAAGTAAACAAAAATGACTAAGAAGAATGAAGAAATAAGGCCACAGACACATGCTTTCATTTACAGAACCCCAAACCTTTATTCACCACAGCTTGCTCACATCGATACATGTGTTAAGGGAAGAAAGCACATGAACAGGAGAAAGGATGCAGAGGGAAGGTCTGTGACAAGGGGATGTCTCAAATCCCTGGCTTACACAAGAGCACTGACACACTCCCTATGGTCCACCCATGTCTCTTTAGACACATACACACCTACACACACAAGCACACATGTACTTTGTTAGGGAGGTGAGATCACCTTGCTATCCATCGTGCCTCAATGCTCTATCAGTAACGGTGTGCTAACTCCGGACATCCAGCAGTCCCTGGTACAACTTTAGTTTCTCTCTAGCATACTTTGATTAGAACGAGAGACCCATAAACACAGGAATATACAGAATGGAATATCGACTGTCTCATGGATGGCACTGAAATGGCCATGAGGCACAGATGTCACATAATCAAATACTGTATCTAAAGATTAAGTGTGCTCCTGCTGAGCAGGATGTCATCTTTGTTAAATCTCCACCATCCCATTGGTGTGTATGTATGTATAAACATGAATGAAATCAGGGTGTGTCGGCGTGTCAGTGTGTGTGTGTCCATTAATAGTGTGTGGTGATCTCACACTCATGAAAATCAGAAAATGTTTGTGATGTGATGCAATTAAATATGTTCTTCACACCTGCACACACACATATAAACATGGCCATTTGGGGTTGAAAAGGTGAAACTGCTAAATATCAGCTAGCCAGCAAATTCACAAACACCAAAGCCTGTTACAAGAGAAACTGCAGCAAATTGGAGTGATACAGTCAGAAGATTAATACATCCATTGATATATATAGAGAGAAAACTATAAAATGGCACAATGCAATATTTTTGTCGCCTCATATATAAAACAAAAAAGAAGTATTTACAAAAAAAAAAAAAAACTAGAAAGAAAAAAGAAAAATCAATACCCACTTTGACTTATTTCATTTTGACTCGAGCAAAAACATTCTTGTTTAAGGAGCAATATGATGCATGATGCTTCTTGATTTTATTTATTTAGATTTTTTTCCCAACTTTTTTGCAAGGAGAGGTTGGGATAGGAATGTGCTGTTGGTGTGGACTGGGGTTTGTTCTTCTCCCTCTGGTTAGGAAGTGGGAATCGGGTGTGTGTGTGTGTGTGTGTATGAGACTCTTTCTATATTTGGGACTGGATAATAGGGAGAGAGGGTCTCTGACTTGGTTAGGTGGGTGTTGAGGGACATATTAGAACTGGAGATCTTCGTCTCCGCTCAGATCATCCCGCAGTTCCTTGTTCCTACGTACCACCTGGGCATGTCTCTCCTGTAAACACACACACACACACACACACACACACACACACACACAGGGAGAGAGATAGAGAGAGAGAGAGAGAAAGAGAGAGAGAGAGAGAGAGAGAGAGAGAAAGAGAACCAGACATGAACATTACCTTCTGCTTTAAAATATATTCTATGTATCAGTTGTTTTCTTTTCTATACCCATGTCATCCATCCATTCAACCACTATCCATACCTCTTATCCAATGTTATGTCACAGGGGGCCTAGAGCCTATCTCAGGGCTGGGGTGCCACTCCACTGCAGAGCACACACTCTTGTGTACACTATGAATGATTTTGAATTGCCAAACTACACGGCAGTATGGGGTATGTGGAGGAAACCCAACAAGCACAGGGAGAATATGCCTACTTCACACACAGACCAAAAGTGAGATTTGAACACCCAACCCCGAATGTGTGAGGCAACAGTGCTTAAGCCTAAACCTCTGTACTTTCTATAGCCACTGTGCAATAGAACAAAAATTCTAGTAAAAAATATTCATAATTAGATTATTAGATCAACAGATCTGCATTTTACAGCATAATACCTTTTTATAATATGTGTTACAGCACGTGTTCCCATATATTTGATGGAAAAACCATCAAATGATTTATTTTCTATTTTATTTTATGTATAATCATAAAAAAACTCATATTTCCCTGAAATGTATGTATTTATGTATTGAAATGTCATTTTTTTTGTGTATTTTAACCAAGAAGTAAGCTTTTAGCATTTTAAAGTCTAGTGGACTTTTTTTCAGTTTCTGCTGAAGAACCCCCTAGTGGCTCATGAAGGTACAGCAGGTAGGCTGTTAGTTTTACAACTACACACCTCAAAATCATAAAAGAAATCAACAATGTCTGACCAATAAGACATGAGTTTGAAATTTAAAAGCTGTAATTGTACACTGTATATATTTGTTTTATAATTGCATTTTTTGTATATGTAACTTTTAAAATGCTGTGTCATTTGCACAACTTAAACCATTTAAAATGAAATCCTCACCCTCTCCTGCAGGCGCTCCAGCATGGCTGTGAACAGAGCCTCGCGGTTCTTGCTGATGTGCTCCATTTTAATGGTGAGTTTCTCCTCTGCCATCTTGCTGAAGTTGCTGTTTTCCTCCATGGCCTTGAGCAGCACATCACGCTCGTGCTCACGCTTCTCAGCCAGAGCCTTTAGCACCTGAGCCTCCTGAGACTGCAGACAAACAGAGAAGAGTCAAAATGGAGTGAAAGAGGGAGAGGACTGGCGAAAGATCATTAGAAAATTGAATGATGCCTGGCTATTCAGTTCCTTCAAGAAAGTCCTGATCAATAACGGAGGAAGCTGAAATTGTCAATGACTTAGCAGAAACTGCTATAACAAAGGAGTCAATAATGGTTTGTATAAATCAATACAGAATTTCAGGTCCAGAATGCAGCTTTGGGTATTAACACTAGGCCATTCCATTCGCACAACAAAAAAAAAAACGATTGAAACAGATGCGTCACTCACTCTCCTTCGGTCCTCAGCTGCCTCCAGCTTCTTTTGAATGTCTTCCAAAGAAACGTCCCTCTTCTTCGGGGGAGAGGTGATGCTGTAGCCCCCCTCGTATGTAGGGGATGGTGTCTTTAAGATCACTTCAAAAGCTTGTCCAGAGGATCGCTTGTTAATGGGTGTGACCTTCATGTCTGAGCACAGATAACAGAGGAAAACATAAAAACAACAAATGATTCAACATATGTACTAAATTAATCAATCAATCAATCAATCAATCAATCAATCAATCAATTTATCTATCTATCCATCTGTCTATCTATCTATCTATCTATCTATCTATCTATATACATAAAGTACTGTGGCGAAAAAGGAGCCACGCCTTTTTTCAAATTAAAATTGAAATACAATTATTTAGCTATTTAATATTATTTAATTATTATAACTGTTTTATAGTGAGAGCCAAAATCATGCCAAAAATGAGAGCCAAAAAGTCAGAAAGTCTGGCTGAATACATTTGTATAGTATTGTATTTGCACTGTAATGAAAATGTTAAACAACATTATAAAGCAACCAATTGCAGCTTTGAGACATTTGTTGGTCCTAGTGTTGTCCCTAATGTTTCTTATTACCATGTATATCCTAAGCCGTACATTTACAATGCCACACTTACCATCTGATGACTTTATTTACAAGACTTTTTCATTTCTTACCTTCAAACTCGCCCATTATCTTGTTCCGGGCCTCTGGGTAAAGACAGGAGCAGATGAAGGACACAAGGGGCAGCTCCAGCACCTTTTCTTTGTAAGCTGCAGTAAAAACACACCACATCAAATAAGCCATTGGCCCAGATCTGTTCTATCAAGTGAAAATATGCAAAATGGGTATTCATTTTCAATTGGGATGGAAAACAGCATCATAGCAGGCTCTCAGAGGGCTGAATTAGCAGATGCATTGTTTCCAATTATGTGCACAGTTTTATAGGTGAGGAAGAGGTTTGATGACTTCAAAAGGTCCTGCATTTCAAACTAGCATACAGTATTCCCTCGAGGTTTCCTCCTCATTTCTTGCCCGTACATATATTAAATTATTTATTTACTCAGCAGGCTTCCAACTGCATCAATATTACTGCAAGTAGAACAGCAACTGCATGATCTACTACAATTCTTTTGTTTATTATTTTTTTCAATAGTGCAGGTTGGCAGGATGATATCCTACATAATGACTCTTTCTAGCTCATTGGTTTTGGAATTGTTAGAAATTGTGGCACTACATTACAGGAACTCTGTCTCCTCCTTACAGATGAGTACCAGCTGATAAACCATTCCTCTGACATATTCAGTTTTCATGTGTTAGGGTTTATTTTATCATTACAATAGCATCCCATTCCTCATGAAATTTTCAAAACACTATCAAATACTCAATTCAACACACTGAAGAAACATAAGTCAGAAGCAACAAAGACAGGGGTGGCGCCCAGTGGGATTAACAACTACAGGCAGGCTAATGGATGCTGTCCGTGTTTGGTGGTGTGTGAGCCATAATTTGCAATTACCAGAGTGAACCGTTCGAGTGAGCAGAGCAGTGGTGGGGGTTTGGTGGCAGAATACTAAGCATGCATACTAAGCGTTCAGACATGTCAAGTCACCATCCCTCTTTCCACATCTCAGTCAGAATGAAAGGAGAATGATTGGCAGTTCAATGGAGCGTTTAATTTCGGTCTCCTGATGAGGAGGTCTAAAAGGGAACTCCAGACAAGCAAAATTTCTGTGCTCTGTAAAATCTGTTATAATTACTGAGCATCACTTAGTGAATGTCAAGAGAACAAGCAGCAAGTCATCAGAGACCACACCCATAAACTGACCACTGGGTTGCAATTGCACAATAGTGTTTTTTTTTTCTTATTTAAGAAAGAACAAGGAAGAATAAGTGCAAATATGAGACAATAATCTGCAATAGTGTGCTAAAAATGCAATAAATAATGCAATTGGATTTAATTCCATCTACAAAGTAACATAAGGAACACAATGTCAACAATGAAAGAATGACCACAAAAGCCCAGTAAGAAAATGGATGTCTTTGTGTCGCATCTTTGATAATGAATCAGCTTGGCCAGTCAAAAAATCAATAATCTGACCCTCCCCACATGCACCCTATTCTGCTGATATAGAACCATTTTAAAAGGCAAAATGAATTATACTATTTTATATTTGTGGCACTATAAACATTCATTGGGTATAAACATTAGTAGTGCATGTTAGAAAAGCTTGTAAGACACAGCAACTAATCATAAAGGACAAAACCATTAAGCAAATAACTTGGTCAGCCATTTTGGTGTCTTTGCATTTGTAACAAGCAAACAATGCAGAATGATTGTGTATTTGTGTCTCTGATCCGGTTTAAATGCGAGTTTAGATTTTTTACACCTAACATAAGGTGTAAAATCAAAAATGAATCAAAACTGAACTCTGCTTATTATGAATGCAGAGCAGTGAGTTAATGACTCCTGGAATTTTTGAATAATGCAATTTAGTGCATGTAAATGCTAAAATAGTCATTTTTAGAGAGCCGTAAGGAGTGTCTTCACCTTATTATATATAGAACAAAGTAAAAACCAGCTTCATAATTCCTCTAGAGTTTCTAATACATAGTGGATCTGATCATAATAGATACACTAGGTTTAATAATTTCAATCACTATATAATTAATTTAAACTGCATGAAACTCTTAGCGTATAATATGTCAATCATTACAATTATTTAATAAATACAATATGATGCTTTGTGATTAAAACTATAACGTAAAGTCCAGGTCCATTTCTATGTTGGCACAGATGAAAGTGCTTTATCAGCTGTGCAGGGAAAGCAAGAAGCACTATGCAGTTTTTACAACCGCTTCATTTATAACTGTATTATACTGCAACTACTCCCTCGACTGGGCTGTGTGCTGTATTATTATATTATCGTTACTCACTTTCAAGGCATCGGTTCTTAAAGGAGTAAGATGCCTGGAAATTATGCATACACCTTTACTTGATAAGATATATCCTGATGCTAAAAATATTGCCTGGTTTATTCGCAAAAATTCTTTCGTTTCTGTTGTCCTTCAAAATACTGTAAATAGCCACCAAAAATGCACATTGGGGCAGTAAATACTTTTACCATGCAAGACCATTGGATTTGTGAGTGGATTTGTTTTGCTGTAAAACAATAACTCACTTTAAAACATAATTTGGCTTTTTAATTAAAATAAAATTATTGTTGCATTATCAATGCATTTCAGTGCAATAATCCAGGACAACAGTTAAAATTACATTTTTTTTTTTTTAGAAACAAAGCAATTGAATCACCAGCTCCATTTATTTGCTTTACATACTCTAGTGTGTTGCTTTGGGATGAATTGCCATTTTATAACTATGCAATTTGGTTCTCAATGAGTTCCCAATCATATTTTGTTGTTTTATGTGTCAAGAGATGAAAAGCAATTTAGCAAGCAGGCCCACATCTCCAGCATCCACCCATCATGACTCAATGATGCCAGCGTCTGATCCGCCCCGCTCTACTCGTCCAAATCTATACAAGCAATAAAACATGTCTGAGGATGAGACGACTTCAGACTTCAGATTCTTCTCTTATAGTATGCATGCATCCCGGTATTCACCCATCAATCATGGCTCCTGACAGCAGAAATCCATGCACATAAATGGAAAAGAACTGCTCATGAATAAATCATATACATCGTCTTTAACTTATAAGGTTTCAGGCCTGTGGTTTAATGAAAAAGAAAGCCGAATGCCAGCAATAAATGCTACGATGATATGTAATAAATATAGAGCCATATGTGACCAAATAAATAAGATGTAGTCCGTAACAAAATGTCGGCGTGGCACTACAAATTCGCCATGTCGTGGATTAGGAATTCGGTTCTGACAGCATCGCATCCGGCTTAATAGCTTTAAGGAAAAAAAGAGTTCGTATATAAAACTGGACTGAGGATCATATAAGAGGACGCTGTCCGTTATTGTGGTGCTGAAGTCGATCATAAACGGAGAGCGTGATCTTGGGTGGGGTCCCTTCTGCATCATGCTGGAGAAAGAAGCCTGTGATGGACAGGTGCAGCAGCATCCAGATAGGAATTTAACGCATTTAAACGGGGTGGAGATCCATTTATTTCCACACACATTGTTAATAATATCGACAACATGCATTAAGAACATTTTTCCGGATGTATTTAAAGTATTGACGCAAGTGATGTACAAAAGACCCAGATGACACCCCAAACATCCATCAGCATACATTTTTTTTAAAACAATAAGAGCGCATTATTATTATAATTATTATATATAATTATTATTTTGCATTATGTTTACAGGATGCGGCTTTGGGTGAAACACACGCAGGCGGGGATGGTGTGCATCCTGGGTGGCGTCTCCCCACTTTAGCATATCATATACCTCAAAAGGATTTTAAAAAATAAAAAACGAATTCAAAGCTTACAGATGAACTCACCGACTGCGGTTTTGGCCATGGCTGCGGTTGTCGTTGCTGTTAGCCGAGACGAGATGTAGTTCCGGACGGCGTGAAGAATCGGGACTGCTCTGTAAGGCACTGAGTCAGCAGAACGACGCTCTGAGGCGGAGGAGAGAGGAGACCGAAGCTCGAGATTATTAACACAAGGATGCGCGCCCCCGGTACTCTGGGCGCGCGCTTGAATATGGTTCGCCAAAGAGTTCATAGACGACTCAGAAGCGTCAGGCACATTTCATAGGCCTTGTTTAGGCAATCAACCTAAATACGCATATTTTTAGTAAAAGACCAACTAGAATTAAGCATTCAATTATGATAAAGGAAATGCAACTGTCCAAAAGCAAGAAGCATTAACGTTTTTTTCGAGAATGTGATTAGCAGGATACATTGATCCTTGACACTTTGCATTACAGCTCCTGGTCCCTCCAAAGGCCACGCCTGTCTGCGGGTCGTGATTCCCATCGATCAGACTCCTCTCCACGTCCACGTCTTACCCTTACTAAAATATCGACAAGTGAGAAATATTGCATCTATCTAAAGGTAGAAGAGACCCACACTGCATCGAGTGGCTGAGGTTTGGGCATTTGATGTGAAAAACAGGAAACCCCTGCTCAGTTGGACATTTCTTATTATTCAAAAATGAGAAAGAAATGTTACCAGGTTTAGTGATCAGATTATTAAAAGTGGCATGGAAAATGGTTATTAAAAGAAATTATTTACTTTAGTACAATGTGAATATAACATTACCACTGGTGGTCAAATAATGCTTAGTGTGACAATTTCATAGTTTGCTACATAATTTGGTATATCTTATCAGAATCATTTTGTTTAGCGAGACAGGCTATAATATGTTTAATACAGGTTGTAATACAGAGTTTGCAGCAGGATTTACATCTCTAAAATAAGCCTGAAACTAGCTAAAAAAGTATTATTATTATTGTTATTATTAGGAGTAGTAGTAGGAGTAGTAGTACAACACAAAAAAATTGCATACCAAATATTTACTAATGGTTTTTAATCTTTGCTTGTACAAAATGGACAACATTTTCGTGGTGTTTATGAACCTTGTGGCTTTCCATAGTGAAAGGCTGCCGCACTCGCCCCTGCACACCGGAGAATTCTGTATATGACGCCAAAAATGTCTTCTCCATCCCCTGTTTCCGGGTTAACAGAGACATACACACGACCATTAAACAAATCCTTTTTTCACAGTTTGCTAAAACCTTCATTTCCGTCATGTAGGCCTACACAGGCCGAATCTCTAAAGACCATGTTGCAGCTGCCAATTGTATATTTATATTAACATTCCAGCAGGGTCATATCAATGTTGTTCCTAAAATCTTTATAATGTACAAATAAAATCGCTCAGGCTGTGGGCCTAACATAAATAATGAAAGAAGCAGTATCTTAATATGAACAATGAAAGCTGTAATAAAATAATAAGAATGAAATAGCTGGTGGACAGCCAATTCTGTATAACTACATCAGTAAAAAAAATTATAAAAATAAGTTGTCTATAAATATGTGCCCTGCTAAGGATGATATACATTCATTACTCTGTATAAATTCAGAACTTTTTGCATACAAAAGAAAAAAAGAAATCATCATTGACACTGTGCCCCAGAAAACAAGGAAATTCAAACACAATGCTGCTCTCTACTAACCAGATGATACTCAGATCCAGGGGCGATTTTAGCCCATTTTTGGGGGTGCTTCAGCACCCCCAAAATGAATAAAAGCACCCCCAAAGATTTCTAAAGATTTGTAACTTATTTGACAGTTCATGCTGTTTATGTGAGACATTATTAAAATATTAAAAATCATTCAGATGTAATATTTTAATAACTAGTATAGATCACCCCCCAGCCCCCAAAAATGGTTCGTTCCAGCTTCACTCTGCGCTACTCTGATTGGCTCCAGCGCTCCTGTCAGAGCCAAGGCGGCTGAGACGCATCGGAGCAGTGGTGTGAGTACTTGGCTTAAAACAGGACATGTTAGCTGCATTTAACCTTCAGTAACTCTTTCTTTATATAGTTAGGTAGTAGGAGTCAGACCATGTCTCTTATTAGCTGAAAAACATCACGCTCACAGGTAAACTGCAGTGTTGAAAACACGTTTTCTGACGATGTTTGCTACCCTACAATCCGCCCTACTCTGAAGGAAAATCAGCAACATTTTGACCGTCCTGTTGCTCCCAATCTAAAAACTAAAAATTTCCAACCGTTTTTCCAGTCCACTTTGAAGTGGAACGAAAGAAGCTGGTTATTTTTTTATGTTCCGAATATTAAACCTAAGGTAGCTACTTGGATGCCCATTAACTTTATAACTTTTGGTGTGTGTGTGTATTTTGCACAGGTTCATAATGGATATAAGGAAATTTTTCCTAAAAAATGACGGACATTCAGGTAA
>JAOVVB010000030.1:6566639-6593250 GCA_028570985.1 Heterobranchus longifilis
CTCGTTTAAAATCACTGTAAACGCTGACAGCCTCGGCTGCAGCTCCGGCCGTGTACACTAGGGGGCCTGAACCCGCTACCCCACTGGGCATTAATTTCAACAGGTCCATGAGTTTTGTCTAACGATCCGAAAGAACAGGTTAAACAAACACTTGACTTTCACTAGGTTACGCGATTTTAGAAAACACACCAAACTCGCAGTTTAGCCGTCAGTGGGAAACTGAAGCCTCACGTCATAGAAGGGTCTCCATGACGTCATTACAAAGAAATAAAGGATGACGTTTAAGACAAATCTTTCTCCAAGGCTCTAAACTGGTCTTCTATTTTTATATACAGTGAATTATTGTTGTTATCATAATAAACAGGGCAAATCACAAAGCTGTTTAGGGTAATGTTTGGCATTTTCGTACGCACAAATAACCTCTTTTGATTAGATTGAAGCATAATTTATTGTTTATAAATAATGTATATAATGCATACATTTCTATGCTTTTGGGTTACACTTTTTTCATAATAATCATACACAAAGTGATTATAAACTTAATGAAGCTAAAGTGATTATACTATAAGAATATAATCATGTACAGTATATTCCCACTTAAATTTACAAAATCACATTAATCAAACAGTTGATTAATTTTGTTTTGTTCCTGCCACTTCTCATGCAAATATTTCCTTTATAACACTCACTCACTCACTCACTCACTCATCGCCTATAATGCTTTATCCTGTACAGGGTCGCGGGGGGCTTCGGGCATGAAGCAGGGTATATCTGTATATAAATCTTAAAATCACTGAAACTTTCAGATATAAGTCCAGATTTTTTATTATTTTAGAATTAACATTAATAAATTTAAAACAAAAGCCATACATCAATCAGCCATAACATTACAACACAAAACATTATGCCCAGTATTGTGTAGACTACCCTTATGCCACCTGGGCAGCTCTGGCCTCTCGGGGCATGACTCCACAAGACCTCTGGCACCAGTTATCTAACATCCATTCATACAGTATGAGGATATGAGAACAACATTTATTTAAAATATATATTTCAATTAATAAATGTATTTCATTTATAAATCTGGTAACAAGGGTTTTACTTTCAAAGACCCTCTGTCAGTCGATATTGTATTATTTAAAAAGATTATTAAGGAGTTAAGATGATGGAATGTTGAATCACCAGCACATTTAAACAGACCATGTGGATGAATTTGTGGTACCCTTGCATTAAAGAAAAAAACTCAACAATCCTACCTGAAATAACTTTAAACTGACGAAAGTAATGACAAATAACAATGTAATGTACATTGACTAATGAAAATCATACATTACTTTGAATTGTGATTTAACAGAACAAGAAAAAAAAAAAACTAATGAAATTGCCCTGGACAAAAACAAATGGACCCTTTACCTATTTTGTTGCACAATCTTTTAATGCAATTACTGCAATCAAGTGATTTCTGTAATCCCCAATAAGACCTTTGCACCTGTCAACAGGTAATTTGGCCCACTAGTCATGAGTAAACTGCCCTAGCTGTTCCAGGGCTCATAAAAGGCCAGTTTTGAGAACTTAGTTGCACTTTGGAACATGGCCAATAACAGACACACTAACAAACACATAATTTCATTTCATACTTCATTTTTCAATCATGCCGCTGCTGTCATGCAACACACCATATTTTGATACTTTCAGTATAAAATAAGAATTTGCACATTTGGTAAATCCTGTGTAATTTATATAGTTTTATATATTTCTGTGTTAATTCTATTTTATTCTGTAATTTTGTGAATTTGTATATTCCAACCTAAATTTCTAAATTCAATTAGATTTTTATTAGAAATTCTATCTTTAGTTTTATTGCTTTCTTTAGTGCATTTTTTTGTTTTGTAGTGGAATCCTTCTATTCACCCCTATATTTCCATTTTAGGTCATGGACAGTCGTATAATAATTTCACTGCATATAATTTGTCACATTTACATTTGACACACTTTGTCTGATGCGGCAAAGCGGCCCCTGAACATAACCATGCCTCCTTCATAGTTCACAGTAGGTACAGTGTTCTTTTCTTTCAAAACCTAATTTTTGCTCTCTTTCTTTGCATATTTTTGTCTTATCTGTCGAAGGACATTCTCCCAGAAGCATTGTCGGTATGTATTGTAGCAGATCCCAGTAACATCCCAAGATGATGCAGTCCAACACTGATGTACCCTGACCTTGGAGTTCACCTTAAATCTCTTTGGAAGTTGCCCATGGCTCTTTGCTTACCATTCCTATTATCCTTCTGTCTGACATAATTTTTTTTTTTCTTGTGGCCACATCCAGGCAGTTTGGCCACTGTGCCATGGACCCTAAACTTCTTAATAATATTAATATTAACAACTCTAGTCACAGAAATATTTTTCTGTTGAATTACAATTCAAAAGTGATGTTTGATTTTTATTAATGTTGATTAAATTATTATTTCTTGTTACTTTTTGTTCGTGGCACAGTGGCATAGTGTTGCAGGTCTGTATTTTTCCTGTTCTTGGTGGGTTTCCTCCCACAATCTAAAGACATACCTACTAGGCTAATCGGTGTGCCCAAATTGCCCGTAGTGTGAGAATGAGCATGTGAGTGTGTGCATGTGTGGCCCTGCAATGAATTGGCCCCTGTCCGGGGTGTTCCCTGCCTTGTGCCCCAAGTCTCCTGGGATAGGCTCCAGGGCCTCCATGACCCCATATACAGGCTAAAGCTGTATAGACAATGAGTTATTAAGTGATCTCTTTTGTCAAGTTATTGTAGTGACCATTGTGGGTTTTTCTTTCTTTAGTGAAAGGGTACCAACAAATTCATCCATGGAATTGTACATCATCTCTTTTCTGTACATGGGCCCTTTGGAGTCCTTCAGTACCATGGCAACTTCTCATAGCAATCTCATAGCAACAGCAATCTTTATGAAAAAGTAAAGTATTTTACATTTAAAGGAAGAGAATTCTTATTATATATCTTATTTTACATGTCTATAAAGAATGACATTCATTTGCCTCCATTATCAGCTTTTGAAGTGACATGACATGAGTTTTAAGTGCACTGTATAAAGCTGTATATAAGTGTATAAAGCTAAAAATGTTATTTGATCTACAAATTAAAATAATATATGGAACCAGGCTTTGCCAGAACACAGCTCAGGATGAATACATGAAACTGAAAGACCAAGAGAAGCACTGCTAAGCTCGGTTGGCAAGACATCCCAACTAGAGAGATGCACTGCAAGCTAGCACACCAAATTTAACCTTACTTTTACTTGATGGCTCAGGGAGCTGGGGTAATTTGTGTATTGAGCACTGTCTCTGCCTTAAAGTGGTATTAAAGTGCGGTAGCATCTGAATAATTTTATGAGTATAAGTAGATTTACGTTTTCATTACATTTAGGCATTTGGCATATGCTGTTATCCATAGCAACTTACAAAAGTGCTTTGAAGTTTCACTGGAGAACACTCACTCATGGTCAGAATGCCCCTGTGTGGTCTGCTTGGGGATGCTTGTGATAACTGAGGGCCTAAATGAGGAAGTTCCATTTTAAGTCAGGGTACTCAAGATCTCTTCTTCAGGTTTTTCCTGGCTACTGTGACTTCAGCTCACTCAAAATCAGCATTATCTGCCATTTTGTGCCTTTTTTTAACTGATTGCCTTAGTGAAAGCTGTCTAGAATTATTAACAACAAATTTTGGAAATGAGTGACATGTTCAATTCCAACTCTACCCCTTAACTTAAGCATGTGAAAAATTAAACTGCAAAATTATGCTAGAATTAAAAAATAGGTCCATGTAACTGTGTTTAAACTTTAACAGTCTAACAGCACTAATGTGTCCTCACAGCAGGTCTGCAGGATTCGTGCTGAAAATGGTAATCACGATGTTTTTTTCTCTGTGGCAATTGAGATCATGATTCTCTCACACGATTCAAATTTTTTTCTCATTTTTTGCACTCATGATACCTTCTGCTACCACATTTATTGGAAATGGAGGTTGTAAAGATCCTTGTGGCACTTCAAAGTTTGTGCACTTTCTCTGTTTCATAAAAGGATTCATTGTTTCCTCTAGAATATTTAGTGGCACAATGGAAAGAGGATGGTGGCTTTACGCATCCACACACACACGCAAACACCCACATTTACATTACATTTACATTTAGGCACTTGGCAAACTTAAGACTTACAAAAGTCACACACATACATACTAACATTTTTTGGTTATTTATTTCTCGCACAACACAAGACTTCTGGTTGGTAATTTCACTGAGTGTACTACAGAGCGCTGATTTTGAGAGACCAGGACCTTTGTTATTTCAGCAGCATGACTGTAGATAAAAATATGACAGTTTATGCGTTCTATTGATTTCCACAAGTACAAGGCAGGTTTCACAACTGTAATAAAGGCCAATATGTATTACAGTAGTGTTGGAGAGGCCAAGCCTTCTATTCAATAAATGTATTTTCAGCAACACTAATATTTATAAGTGTAATAATTATATGACAATGACTGAGAGTCAACATTTTTGTGTTCTAATAAGTTACACAAATAAAATAATTGTTCAGTTTTAACTTATGGTTAATATAAACTAAGCAAAGTTACCTAGAACAAAATATGTTTGCTACATATAATTAGTTATAAAATAATTAATTTCAATATAAAGTGAATATTCAACATCGATCCAACTTTATTGCAGTCAGCCAAATCCTGTAGTTACTGTAGCATTAGCACCAAGATAGCAAGATAGCTTAGAGAGCTGATAATAACACACCTGGATAGATAATAAAACAGTCATTTATCTGTGATGCTACATTTATTAGCTAAACTTAAACTGGAGAACACTGTAGCAATGTAGCTAATCTAATCAGAGCAGCATTGCAGCAAAACCTCCTTCTCAGAACACAAATTCAGCTGATGTCTACCCCAACAAAAAGGAATTGCCACCTTGTGGCGTTATTTGGTATTACTGCGTAGCCTCATTACCAAACATATGACTGTTAAAACATCTTGGTGGGTATTAGATTAATATACAGGAGGTACTACTAATATGCTGTACTATTATAGGGAAAATGCTGACACTGTAGTCTCACACAGACTCAAATACAGTGCTGCATGCTTCCTACATGAGATAGCGCTAAGCATCCCCTCCATGGATTAGGAAAAATTCCAGCAATTTAAACCTATGGACATACAGATATTGTTTTTAGAACAACTTGAGAAATCCTAAATCTTATCCTTCATGCCAGGAAAAATGAGAACACTACACACCACTATGGCCACATGCATGTGATATTTTGGGAATAGTGAAGCAATATAACAGCCACCATGCTACTCTCTATAATGGGAAGTCTATTTTACCCTGTGGGGGAAATCTGAGTATGTGCTGAATGGAGCATTTGCATGGTTGGAGTTCCTGTTCATAAATGAAATGGCTTAAGGCGCTAGAGCAGGCCTTGTTAGAAGCAAGGCTTGATTGAGAAGCTTGGGAAAATGGCATATTTAAGTTGTCTATTTATCTTCATTTGTGTTAGCAGCTTTAGATTATATTGACTGTAATTTCTATATGAGATATTAAATAATTATTTTGTTAGGCGTGTCATTGGCGACAGTGAAAGAAGGTATTTAAGATATTCAGAAAAAAACACTCCCAGATGGCTTGCTGACATAATTATATACTACATTACAATTCTCTTCTTCTTCTTTTTTAAACTAAAAATATTGCAAATATTCTGAATATTTATGGTCCAACTTTTTCCTACTCGTTAATTCATTATATGAGACATTACTTGTAAATGAGACCTTTCTACTTCAACACATGGTTCCTTTCAGATACTTCTAGAGTTGTGTGAGAAAGCCAGAAAATCCAATAATAAGAAATGGACTACCGCTAGAAATTTTCTTATTACTAATGTATGTTATCACAGTGTACTTTTGGATAGTTACATTTTTTTTAACATTTGGAAAATGTATTTTACACACAATTTTCCTTCATTTATACATTCATTCACCTGGAGGAAACACGGGGAGAACATGAAAACTCCGCACATAGACCTGAGGCGGGAATTGAACCCTGAACCTGGAGGTGCAAGGCCACTGTGCTAACCACTATGAGTTTTATGGGGTTTTATGAGGTTTCTGAGGTTATATTTTAAGCTCTCACATGCAGATTTAGCTGTGAATGGCATATATAGTAGACAACTTATATTTCACAATTTTGCTCACACAATGTCTGCTTGCACAACCAGGCTTAAACTTTGTCTCACAAGTAAAATACGTCACACATACTCATACACACACACATATAATGTAATAAAATTTATATTAAAACAAATGTTGTAATATTAATTTTAAATTAAATTGAATATAAAAAATAATCATTTTTAGACTTTGTACTGCCTTTCTGTTATTATCGAGTGGGTGATAAAACTTCAAGTCAAGTCAAGTCAAGTAGGCTTTTATTGTCATTCCAATCATATATAGTTCAATACACAGTGAAACGAAAAAACTTTTCTGCAGGACCAAGTTATTACATACAAGATAGATTAACAACATAAATAAAAATACCTAGCTAACTAAGAAATCTATTTATCTAAGAGCTAATTAGCTAATCAGAAGTATTACATTTATAAAGATGAATTTATAGAGATGAATTTTTTTAATAGATATTTTCTCACCTTGTCTTGGCTGTCTGCAAAAATCAGTAACAATAAGTTTAACAAATGCAGGTGGGAAAAAACAGTCCCTAAAGATGTCTAAAAGCCTGCTAGCTCAGTGTGCTTTTCTTGTTGTTTAATCAAGTTGTTGGCCAGTAATGAGTGATACCACAACACAAACAAGCTTAATTAATTCAGTTTGCAATCAGATAGAGGCTGTTAATATATCCAATACTCTTGCACCATCATATCATCATTAAACAGGGAGCTAATCTAAAACACACTGCAAAGATGTGTAGATTGCCTAATATAAGACATAAAATGTAGTGTATAAAATGTAGCAAACAGGACAAACTAAACAGTTGCAGAAATCAGTGACTGCATGGTTTTTACTTTAGTTGATGGCTGATGTGTATAAAGCTAATAATCAAATGAGGAATTATTCGTTAAATTATGGCAAAAATGACTAGATTATAAATATAGAGGCAGGCAAGTGGCTTTCGTTGAAAATAGAACTCACACTCTTTATTATTTAATTCAATGTCCATTAATTTTGATTACAATGCAATGTGATAGCCAGATCATGTGTGAGAATGATTCCTCATGCTCCCAGAACCGCTCTTTCATAATTTGAGTCTTGGAATATGCCTGGGCCTCAGGGAAGAAAGAGTAGGCAATTCACTACATTTAGGTGATCAGTTTAATTTTATTGCCATATAACGAGCCTAGACCTGAGCAACTGAAACAACCACAGATCATAACACTGCCTCCAGAGGCTTGTACAGTGGGAACTATGCATGATGTGCATCGCTTCATGTGCTTTCCCTCTTACACTGATGCACTCATTGTTCTGTAATAGGGTCAATCTGAACTCATCAGACCACATGACCTTTTTCCATTGCTACAAGGTCCAATCTTTATGTTTCCTAGCAAATTGAATTTTTTCTTTATTTTTATTCTGATTAGCCTCATCTCATTTTTATTAGGAGATTGATCAAGCATGCAGTAACCAGTATATAAAACAACGATAACCTACAGGATTTCCAGTAGTGTAATACATGACCAGAGGAAAAGGACAAAATTAAAGAAGCTAATTTTAAATATTAACAACAGCCTCAACCAAAGCTGTTTTTTTTCAAGTTGTTTTTTTATGACGCATCTTTAACACATTTCTTTCATGAAGTTGATGATTCACCACGATCCTTCATGGTTTTAATAATGTGCTGGACTAATTCCAGTTATGTTTGCTTTTGCTTGATTCAGGCCAACAGTTTGACCTCTCTGAAATGACAACATTTTGGCAGGTAGTGTCTATACAATTTACAAGAGAAGTAAGTACACACCTGTGCCATATCCCTTTATTGTCAAATAATTAATCAAATTATAACCTCTTAATAGTTGAATTTTCCTAAACTGACAAGTAGAATTTTACACGCCCCATATTAGAAACAAATTATAAAAGTCAGTACACCAGTGACCTGAAACACAAATTATAAAACCTGTGATCATTGAGAAAATTATTGGACATACCTCTAATTAGCTTAATTGCATGAACATGGTTATAAAATGAACACCGTGCACATTCTCAAATTGGGATGCGTGTCTATCTGTATGTCTGCTCTACATGGACAAAAAATGCCAGAGGAATTAAAACATTGATTATCTGATTATCACATGAAAACTGTTTGTGAAAAGAGATTTGTGACAGCTTAGACAGTGCAAAGGACAATGCTTTACGTTAACCTTGATGGATGGTGTGCATGAAAAAAATCATGCTTGATCTTCAGCACAAAACTGCAACAGTAAACTTTGCACAAAAAAGCCATGAGGAAAGCCATGAATGTCTGTGGATGTACCAAAATACTGACTGACAAGATGAGTCCCAGTGTGCAGAAACTTAGCATAACCTGTCTAACTGCTGGAATGAAGACATAGCAGAGAGCAACTGAAAAAATGCTTCTAAAGAATGTGGCAGAACATCTCTCCAGACATTTGTGGAGAGCTAATACTAGTATTATGGAGGACTGGGTGTGTCTTCAAAAATAAAGGTAGACGGACAGGTATTAAAAATTAAAGATTTTAATTTTAGTAATGAAGGTTTTCACTGAGTTCCTACTGTGGGGCCTGTATATTAAATATAGTAAACCTAATCTGTTTTAGATACTCTACTTCTTATCTTAGAAGTAATTGAATTCCTGTAAGATGATAAACCAGTAAGAAATTTTTTAATTGAATACATATGAGGGGTATTTAATACATACACCGGAGGAAACCGGAGTACCTGGAGGAAACTCACCATGTACGGAGAGGTCATACAAACTCCATGCACACAGAGGCAAACCACCGTGCTACCTACTGTGCATAAATGCATACATACTGTATATAAATTTTGCATACATGTGTATATGTGTGAATATAGATAGATAGATAAATATATAGATAGATAGATACTTTATTGATCCCGAAATCTAGTACATAACCATATAATAAGCAGATATTGAAGAATTATAACAAATCAAAACACACCACGTAATTTCTTTGAAACGTTTAAAAAAAAGAATCAAATGAATAAAATCTGCATGGTTCAATGCTCCTAAACGGGAGTTTCAAAAGAATCGATTCAGTAGTGCCTCGTATGTTGACCATCACTGCTCTCGCGCTGCCGAATGATCTATAGGGCGGGAGAGTTTACATCATCCGTCTTTCACGCACGCCCCTAAGCGTTGCCACATTGTTTGTGTGTATATTGAGATTCAGGAAACCAAGCTTTTTCTTTTTATTTAAACCTCAAGGACTTTCTCTGGAAGGTAGGTCGTGATAAACAGGACATGGTTTTGGTTATCTTGCTAGCTGTGTAGGTAGTTTGTGACTTCAGGATCTAGCTCATGGTTCCTCTTAGAAACGTGGCTGATGCTAAGCTTTAGCTACTACCGGCTAATTTGTTTGAGCTGGAACGGATTACCATATGTAGACGGATAAAATGTAGTTTGGACATTATTTAGAAATGTTTTTTAACCTTGTAGACGGTAAGTTTGAGCTGTTGTGTTATATTATGTGTAGGAAGTGTGCAGGAAGTCGATTAGTGTCGGTAATTACACCTGAACAGTACAGATAACGTGAATGTTCATGTTGGCTAGTATGAAGGCAGGCTGGTTTTGTTAGACCGCCAGATTAACTTACTTTCTCTGTTTTTAGCCGTGGAGGCGAGAGATAACGCAGACCGTGAATTATCTTCTCAGCCTCTGGTTATATTTAAACCAAGCCAAACTTTTTTTTAGTTGTGGAGTCATTCTGCTTATTTCTACAGTGATGATGCTGGTTGGATATCTGCAGGTGTGCTGGGCACATTTAACTATGCAAATCATATAGAAGAATGATTAAAGCTTAGAAAACAGTCAAGAGAGAGAGAAAAGGTGGAGGAAAAATATTTGTGTAACTTATTGCTGGCATTTAGACAAAATACTGAACAGAAATGAGCAGATGTACAGTAGTGTAGTGAGTTTGTACAGCTTTCAGGATTTTTCTCTGTGGGAATTTAGATAACGATTTTCTTACACCATTCTCATTTTTTTTTTCAACCGACACATTTATTGCACTAAAGTTAAAAAGAAAAAAAATTCTAATAAAAGTGCTCTCTTCGCATGACTTTCAAATCTTGTGAAAAAAGTCACCTTTCCTTATTTTAAGACTGTTAAAGTAAATAACTTGAATATAAACAATCTTATATACGTATATAAAACAGAAATTCAGTTTGTTTGGCAGGCGGGCGGTTCAGTTTGCCCAGGTAAGAGTAGGCAGCGACAACTTTTATGCCATATTGTGAGTGTGTCACAGGCGTTCCTCAGTAGGCATCGGTGTCTATGGCGAAAACTGGTATGTCAGGGTGAGCTTATAGCTTCTGAAATCCTTGATTATTTGAATTTGAAGCAGCATGAGGAGCGGCAACGAGTTGACCGCACCCTCCATTTACAGGTAAGGGTAGGCCCAGCCGTTAGGACCTGCACGTGGGCGGAGCCGAAGGGGAAAACTCTTGTACGCGGGCTGAGACGCAGGTAGCCTCTAGTAATAATTTTAAAAAGACTAATAATGACACCTGTGCTTTTTGGACACTCAGCCAACTACAATACTTAATTATCGCATGCATTCGTTTCTATCATCATTATTTTTATCAGTGTCAATTTTACATGTCAGTTTGTTAGGTAGTATGAAATTAAATACGTAGTCAGTGATTGGCTGGTACTGTCGCTCGTCTAGCCTCTGGACAGTTATACATTCCTGGGTGTCCATATCTGTGAGGACCTAAAGTGGACAGAACACACAACACAGCTGGTTAACACATCCAAGAAGAGAATGTACTTCCTAAGGAGACTAAGGAGAAGTTTGGCATGCCACCACAGGTACTGCAGGACTTCTGCAGATGCACTGTTGAGAGCGTGTTGACCTACTGCATTGCTGTGTGGTTTGGGAACAGCACAGTACATGACAGAAGGGTAATTCAGAGGGTGATGAGGCTAGCCCAGAAAATCATAGGGACAGGTTTTCTATCACTACAGGTCATTTTCAACAGCAGGACACACAAGTGGGCCAGCAACATTATCAGGGACCCCTCTCACCCCATTAACACATTTTTTCATCCTCATGAAGTCTGGCACACGGTACCGGAGCATTACAGCTAGAACAACCAGTCTCTGGGACAGTCTGTATCCACAGGCCATCAGGCCTCCACAGATGTAACATGCCTAAGGCTACCCCTCCTGCTCAAATGTACCCTGAACGTTATCTGGATTAGGAAACTGCAACACTTTACACATCATACAGTATGTCACCTTGCCTCCACTCGTCACTTTACCTTCACTCGTCACATTATCTTCACTTAGTAATTTTTAATTGTTTACTTGTACCACAGTGTTCTAGGAGACGGTTGTTATACCGTATTACGGGTTGTTTACACTGTAAATCTTTAATTCTATTCTCTTTTTTTGTTGTTGTTTGTTCTTTATATTTATCTCCTACTGTAATTTTATTGTTCACTGCCCTTCTCCCTCCTTGTTCTCGAGAGGCTAAGACAAACTAAGAAATCTTGAATCTTGAATCTTGGTTGGCTGGAATTGAGTGAGCAAGCCTTGTAATATTGTCCGCTTGCTAATATTGGAACACCGTAAATGAGGAAGCGGGATGAGGGAAGTGTTACACTGTGTGAGTGTGACTATTGAGTGTAACTGATATAGCAATCTGGGATTTTTTTTTTTTAATAAATCAGCAAATCCGGGATTTTTTTTTTTTTATTAATCATGCAGCCCTAATGTAAACTGTATAAAAGTATGTTGTGCTACAAAAGCTCATTATAAACTCATAATAATAATGTAGAGGGAAAAAAAGAAGTCACATAAAGACCAGACTTACCCTGGCGGTTATTATTGAAAATCTTTTGATCAACTACTTGAACAACCTGCTAGATAAAAAATGTGGATGCACATGGATGTATCTCAGTTCGACAAGTATTGTTTTGATGCACACTTCTGTCACACTGAGGATTTTGTCATTAGCTTGGAATAGATTTGGGTAGAACATTTGAAATCTGTTAGCTGAATGCAAAACATTGAATTTGGTCTTTTTTTTTTTTGAAAGCATTATGGATTCAGCTGGGCATCATTTTATATTTTTTCAGTATGTAATGCTTCACTGAATGTTTATTTATTTGTTTTTGAGCAGTTAAGTTCAGAGACTTGTTTAATTGCTTCCTTTTATTTTAGGAGTAAAAGTTTAACTTTTATGGTGCTGAAAAATCATTTACAATATGATGTTTGGATGGACTCATCCTGTTCACCAATAGACATTAGGGATTTGTAGTAAAATACAGTTTACATTTTCTTCATACCTGCTAGGCTTATCTTGAAGCAGTGTTGATACAGTAGATCTGGGATATAAGCAGTTAATCCCATAAACAGTAGCATGGAACCTGTTTTTTTTTTTTTTTAATGTTTATTAAGGTATGTCTTTTTTTTTTTTTTTAACATCTCCTTTTGACAGAATTCCTAGTCGGAATGTTTTGCTTTTTTTTATTTTACAGAATGATATGATGACACATGACGAGCCATAAATGAGACTCATCAAGCGATTCTGATTTCGTCATCTGGCACCACCCCCACATCATTCTTCCCTTCTCCGTCCTTTTTTTGCTTCTCTGTCCTTTACAGATTGCATTCAGAGTGAAGTCATGGCTAAAGAAGTGGACACTGTTTCCACCAACTCCATGCGTCTAAAGCAGGAGATCTCGCTGTTACATGGAGTCTGTCTCATTGTGGGCAATATGATTGGCTCAGGGATTTTCGTATCACCAAAGGGTGTGCTGCAGTACACTGGCTCCTACGGCTTCTCGTTGGTGGTTTGGGCCATCGGTGGCATCTTCTCCGTGTTTGGAGCCCTCTGTTATGCTGAGCTCGGCACCACGATACGCAAGTCAGGTGCCAGCTATGCCTACATCCTCGAGGCATTTGGTGGCTTCCTGGCATTTATTCGACTGTGGACCTCATTGTTGATTGTGGAGCCAGCATGCCAGGCGGTCATCGCTCTTACTTTCTCCAATTACCTCGTGCAGCCGTTCTATCCAACCTGCCTAGCTCCTTATGATGCCGTCCGACTTATTGCAGCGCTCATCATCGGTAAGTTTAATCATTTACAAAGCTTGCTGGAATTTTTTCTAAGCTTAATTACAGTGTAATGAATTAGAGTACAAGCTTATGGTAGCTTTATACCGCTAAATGCTGCTCCATGGAAACTCCCCATGCTGCACCTTGGATTTAGATGAAAATTGCATCAGTCACAGCAGGAGAAATGCATCAACTTAGTTAACAGTACCGCAAGTACCATGTCAGAAAAATATATCTGAATCTTTTTTTCCCCCTTTTTTTCTTTTTTTTTTCTTTTTTTTTATATAATTATATTTCTTTTGTAGTATCTTTTGGTCTAATCTTGAATAATTAGTTCACAGCAAATATATTAGTCACTATTATTTATTTTATTTACTATTCAGAAAGGGAGTGTATTACAAACATGCACAATGTTATCCAAAGATTATTCACACACGCACAGTGTCCTGTTTTAGTGTTTGTATATGTATGTTGTTATTTATCCAAGGTGTTGTTTTTTTGTTTTACCTGACTTGTTTCTTGAGGTGTTTCTTAAGGTTTTTGTCTGTTTACTTTATCTGATACCTTTTGTAGGCTACAGACAGTTTTGCTTCCTAAAACTTCTGCACATACGAGGAAACTACTGTAGGAGTTGATCCTGTACATGAATACATTCTTCTTTTTTGTACAGTTAGTTAGGGTTTTTAAATTATTTAAATGTAACATCTAAAATGTTTAATTTCTAGTTGGCATTTTGCGTCTTGGCCAGTTAAGATATTAATGGCAGGACAGTGACAGTTTGTAATTCCTTTCATTGTGTTTGTGTTGGTGTTAACTCTGCAATGCAGAAGTCCATTAATGTTAACCTTTTATGTAAGCCATATATCTGATGCCAAACATTTCCTCTAAACAGAATGAGAGTGAAAGGTGGTGGTTAAATTTTACATACTGAACATGCCGTCCTCTTAAACCCCATTAGCGCCATATAAAAAGTAAAGTTTATTTTTATAAGAATGTCTTCTATAATGCATATAATGTAAACCTATTTAGTAAAATGGATGCATCATTAATCTGAGATCTTTTAACACATCCTTTTTTAAGGAAACAAGGAATAGTTCAGCTTGTTTTGGACTGGTAAATATGTATATTGCGTACTACACTTAGAAGAGTGTAAATATAATTGGGTGCTATATACTGTATATATTAGTATAGTTCCTAAATTATGACGGCTAACTCGTTTAATTTTTTGTATCCTCTAATTTTTTTTTTGTGTTGATGGTGGAAATTTGGTTTAAACTGTATAAATTCATACCTTAGTGACAAAACCAGCTGTCAATAGTAATTAATACACAACTGTATATAGAAAGCCTGTGGTACATTTACACAGGGTCGCAAAGCTATTGCAAATTGAAAGGATTATGCAGGAGTTTGTTTGTTTTTTACTGATGACTAAAGAGGAAACAATTTCATTCTATGCCGCTGAGGAGTCTTTAAGGAATTTTCTCTTAGTGGTTAATGAACAAGCCTGATTATTTTTTGTTGTTGTTGTTGTGGTTCTACTTTCAGTTTGTGCATGAAAAAAGCCATCATTGCTTTGAAGGTATCACAATTTCTTACACTGTTTATCTGTTTTTCATATGTGACCACTAACAGTCTTTTGAAGTTGGCTTATGTACTTCTGTATCCGTGCAAATATAGTTTATCTTCCATCACCTAAAGCTTTTCTAGCACTAGTAATGATTTAGAGCACCTTGCTCAAATCATTAATATACAGGGTTGCAATTAATGCTAACATGGTTTTAGATGCACATGTCCACTCATCTGCACTAACACAACAGTGATTACAGCTCAGCGATTCCGGCTCAGAAACTGTTGACTTAATAAACAGTTTTTTTAAATCACTAAAAAAAATTAACAAATCCCATTATTGCTTAATTATTTATCTTAAAAGTAACACGCACCATTATTTCTTAATAATTCTTTATCTTACAATAAATTTACATCCAAAAATAACATCCACTCTGCCACTGACACGCAAACGTGAAATGAAAGTCCAAGTGGAAATATTAGGTTGCATTTCATGTTCTTGCCATTTAAATATATTACAATAATTTTCAATGAAATTGTTCAGCAATAAGAGTCATGAGACTAAATCTTCAGATTCTAGATGTTTATTGGGTGCTTTCGGAGAACCAAGAAAGAAAATGGATATAACTTGTAATTTACATACAGGCTAATGTTAGCAATCTTACATAAACACCAATCTGTGACCATTGCAATAACATTTATTGTAATTTGTATTTATGTAGCAACCTGACTAGATAACAGGGACATAACTTTTATGTTTGGTTGCTAAGATAATAGCCTGGCTACCAACTGCTAGTTTTACTAACACAGCACCAACAAAGAAACTTCATGTTCAGATTTTTTTTGTCCAACATTTTAAAAATGTTATTAACTATAGGATTATTATATTAATTACATATTATTATCTTATAACACATGAATAAAAGCTGGACAAATGAGTACAGAACCTGTATTTACATAGATACATTTACTTAGATGCTAGATTGACATGAGAAGACTTGGTGACTTACGTTCATTGGCTTTACATGAAAAGTCTTGTCCTAGAAAAAAAAAAGGCTTATTATTAGGAGAGCGTTAGTTAACTTTTTTCCCCTGATTTTGCTCCCCCTCTCTGCAGCTCTGTTGACTTTTGTGAACTGTATGAAGGTGAAATGGGGGGCCATCCTGCAGGTCTTCTCCACAGTTGCAAAAGTGCTGGCTCTAATTGTCATCATCATTGCTGGTTTGATCATCCTGGCCCAAGGTAGTTTAAAATTAATTAAATTAAAAAAAAATTAAGTTTATGAAAATGAATGACCTTTAAATGAAAATTATTGTCAAGTTTCATTGAATGTCTTTTTTCCCACCAATATGTTGTGATTTGTAGGTACATGCTTAAATTACACTCATACTGTTGTTAATGAGGATGTATTTCTGTACAATGTGTACCAAGGAACAGCTAATAGTAGGCTTGTTCCAGTTTTCTATAGATAGGTGTTCAGTCTGCGTGTCATGTTACAGGTAAGACAAAGAATTTTGAAGACTCATTTAAGGACTCTAATCTGAATCCTGGAGACATGGCTCTCGCTCTGTACGCTGCACTGTATTCATACTCTGGCTGGGACACTCTGAACTTCATTACTGAGGAGATCAAAAACCCAGAAAGGTTAGAACATTCATGAACCCTGAATTGGTGAAATAAGAAAAATGTATTTTCATAACTGAGATAACGGTCTTTTTTCATATTATTCTTTGCTAGAAACTTACCCCTGTCTATAGCCATCTCTATGCCCATTGTCACGGTTATCTACCTCATGACCAACGTGGCCTATTACGCAGTCTTGGATGCAGAGACTGTGCTGCAAAGTGAAGCAGTGGCTGTGGTGAGTATAGTCGTCTGCATTTTATACACAATACTACTACAAATAACCACAAATAATCACTCAAATGACTGCTGACAGTCATATAATGCAGTGATTTATGTAATTATGTGTAGCATATGTGCAATTACCACAAAGAAAGATTTTGATGCTTCCTTGGGGTGAAGTGGAGTGTTTGTTGCATGTTTTTAAAAAGAGGATGGAAGCAAGAGAAGTCGGAGGAAACTCACTAGGACCGAACCAATTAAGGATCCAATTAAGGAAGACCCAGAGAGAACGTGAAACACTCTACACAGATGCATATTAAGAAAATAAACCACAAAAACAACATTGAATTAGAAGGTCTGGTCAGACATTTGACTGGCACTCTATACTAGCTTTCTGTTTAAGTGTCAGTTGTGTCAACTGAAATAAGAAAAAGTAAGAAATAAGAAAAAATTTACTTCTTTTCTGCCACAGAAGTTAATTGTCCATTTAGACAGATTTTTGTCTTACAAAACCTGATCGAATGAACACACCCAAATCTCACACATGTGTACACACGCAGGCACACATGCGCGCGCACGCACACACACAAACAAGAACTATTCTTGTCGTTTTACCTCTTGGTTCCAGGAAGTCACAAACTAGCTCCTAACTGCCAGTATCTGGTTAGGGTAATTCAGATCATGCGATTTTCATCTGCCGTTTCACTGATCCTGTTAAGCAGAGGAAACCTCAGGCAGCAGACTCACTTGAGACTCTGCAATATTATTCCACAACAGGAGATGAGCTGCTCTGTTGCCTGGTAATGACCATGTGGCACTAAAATGAAGGCAATTAGCCGTCTTCTTCTTTTTGGTTTTGTTGTGCTGCTAAACATTTTAAACTGAGACATATTAAGCTGAGATTCTTCTGTAACGCAAAAGCTAATAATGATAATAATAATGAGGCAAAACAGACATGCGCGGTTATGGTTACGTTAATATGTCTGTGTGAAGATTGTCAAGCATAGAAACATGATTTAAAACAAATTATAAGAGCCTATCATGTTTCAGTGTGCAATAAATGTGACACCAGATTACCAAGAGAATGATGTGTGTAGTGTAGATGTGTGTTAATTTTCATCTTTTTTATGTTCGTTGTTTTTGATGACATTATTCTATCATTCAATACCAAGATATAGCTTTTAAAATAAATGTCAGGTAAGTGTATCTAAATTTGGTGAAGGTAAAGGATTGGTGTGAAAACAGTGTGTGGTGTCTGTGTGCAGACGTTTGCTGACAGTGTCCTTGGCTATGCACGCTGGCTGATTCCACTTTCTGTGGCCATCTCCTGTTACGGTGGTCTCAACTCCTCCATCATTGCTGCCTCCAGGTTAGTCGCTTATAACAGAATCATTTGTACAGCAACCTCCTGCACCTGGAGAATGATTGCATAACCACACTGTATAACTCCTACTATGGTTTAATAATCCTTGTGAATCTCCTGCATCTCCTCAAGAAATGGCTTCGGTTTCTTAGTTAAATTATTATTATTATTTTTGGAGGTGTGACAGTTCTATAACTAGAAGCTACTGTAATTTTATTTTTCAGCATTATAATTTTTTTCCTCTTCAGGTTATTCTTTGTTGGATCTAGGGAGGGTCATTTGCCCAATGTTCTTTCCATGATCCATGTAAAGCGTTACACACCAATCCCAGCTTTGCTGTTTAATGTGAGCATTAAAAGATTTTATATATAATTTTTTATGTGTCAATAATAATTCACAAGCATGTACATTTTTTTTACCCAGATATGTGTTTTTCTTTAGGGTGGCATGAGCTTGCTTTACCTGTTTGTTCGAGATGTTTTCCAGCTAATTAATTATTTCAGCTTTAATTACTGGCTGTTCATTGGCCTGTCCATTGCAAGTCAGATCTACCTCCGCATAAAGGCCCCTGATATGCCTCGACCAATAAAAGTAAATATTCACTCTGTCTTCTGGATTTACTACTTGTTTAATAGACTGTTACTTTACAACACTGTGTGTGTGTCTCTGTGTGTGTGCGTGTGTAGCTTAGCCTGTTCTTTCCCATAGTGTACTGCTTGTGTAGCGTGTTTCTGGTGGTCGTACCGCTCTACAGTGACACTATAAACTCTCTGGTGGGCATTGGGGTGGCTCTTTCTGGAGCTCCATTCTACTTCCTCTTTGTGCACCTGCCTCCCAGCTCCAGACCTGCCTTCTTGAGTAAAATGTTTGGTAAGTTTTGCAGCAAAGTTGAACAAGATGAAGTTAAATATAAGGCTATTGTCACACATCCTAATGCTTTGGTGTTGCATTATGTTTAATCAGGTTCTAGTTTTCTTGCTTATTGAAACTGAGTAAAAATCACATAATACCATAAGCAGTAATAATGTTCAGTTGCAAGTAAATGTTCTATTCAGATCTTGTTAATATAATGTGAATTTAGCATGGTTGTAATATTGACCTTTAACATATAACTAGAACATTGGGCTTTACAAAGCCTCATGCAAAATGTCATTTCCAGTGTCATCTTTGGTCATGCTTTCTGTAGAAAAGCACTTTGGAGTATAAATTCTTTTATATTATAAAAGAATATTTTTGCTGATACAGGTTTTATATAGATAAGTAATTTACAAGTTGACAAGTATGTTCCTATGTGCTTATGATAAAGACGTGTTGTCTTAAAAGATAACAGCATTCTTTAAGAATACATTTTGTAGAAGAAAAGTTGTGGTTTTTTCTGCTGCTTATTAAGTAATACAACTCCATATGTCTGTGTGTGACCACTAAATCTGCTGTAATTACAAAGCAGTTCTTTAATTCCTCCCCTTTAAGCCATCTTGTTAATTAGAGTAATATTCAGTACTTATCCTAAAAAACTATTTTTAAACTAATCTCTCTCTCTCTCTCTCTCTCTCTCTCTCCACATTTAGATAAGATCTCACTGTTTACTCAGAAGTTGTGTTTCTGCTGTTTAGCGGATCCAGACCTAGACCTCGACAATCCAACTGAAACGGGCAAATCAGAATGACCAGGAACTGAAAACTGAAACTGAAAGCTTTCCATTTGTGCTCCAGCAAAATCAAGAGACCAACATTTGGGAAATTTTAACCAGAACTGCATTTTTATAAATTTTTATCGTTATTATCTTTGTCTTTAATATATTTTGTTTATATAATGCAAGTCTGGATATTTGGAGACAGTTTCACAAAGTATAAGAAATTGGACTCAGAGGTGTTTATAGAAGTTATTACAGAGACCATGTTGTCCAGTTTTTATGTGTAAAATGATTTAGCTGTAGCATTTTTTTCTATGCCTTTTTTCACCATTTTGCTACAGTGATTAGAGACTTTAAGATGAGCTGCATCCCCCCCCCCCTTTTTTCTTTTTCCTTTCTTCCTTCCCCTCAGATAAAAGGAATGTCACTGGGATGTTAGCGACGGATACTTTGGGTGCTGTGAGTCTTGAATGCCCATGATCCTGTCACCAGTTTACTAATGTATATTTAAAAAAACACATATCAGTTCATCTGGCAGTGGTGTTAGTGTTTTGGCTGATTCATGTATGGCTTCATGTAAGGAAACATGATGGTGAGACTGGATAGGACCGTTTTCCCCTTATACAGACTTTTTTTTTTTTAAGTTTCATTGTGGCCTTATATGCCAATATAGATTATGGCTCACGACTTGAAGCTTATTTCAATATTTGCCAATGTTTTATTACATGTTTTATTGCACATGTTAAATGTTTTTAGGTGTGTAGATCATACTTTTTCTTTTTTTTTTTTCTTTTTTTTTTTTTACATCCAGTTACTTTTGAACATATGCACACAATGGACAATTGCTTATTTTTATAGCAGTTTAGTAAGGAATAGTCCCTTCAGTCCTGTTTCTTTACATCATACATAATAATTTTTTTTTTTAGATGTTCAGGTTTCATGCCGGAATCATTTCCCACTCTAAGTGTCTGTGGGATAAAGCACAGAAATTGTGTTTTACAGTTATTTTTTTCATAAGCTGCCTTCAAAGACAAGGACAGGACTGAGTAGAGTTTATGTCCAGGCCGGGAAAATGCACATAGATACATGAAGTTAGGAAAACTAGAAATATCTAATGCAATATTTTAAGTCACAGATTCTGTAAGTGAATTTTACCACATTATGATAATTATAGAGAGTCACTGTATTGCACAAGGATACATTAATAGCTCGTGCTGATTTCAGGACTAAGCAGTCTAGTCTCAGGCTAAATCACAAGCTGTTTTATTGGTTGCACTTGAACTTAATGTACTTAGCCAAAGCTAGGACTCTGTTCTTAAAAAAACAGGTTCTGTTACGATCTATTGCATAATAGGATATAGGGTTTCGTGACTATTAAAGGTGGGGTGGCTTTTTTTCAACCTTAATTTATGTTTTATTCTGTTTAAGCTCAAAACACACTTGAACCAAAGATTGTTCAACTAGATTTTAGAGGTTTTATGAAATGTTACTCGTTTACTTTGTTGTTTGTTTAGTTTTTAGTACAGACCTCAGCAAATTTGATTATCCTCATTTTAACATCTTTAGGAATATTTTTAATTTCAGGAAACATTAGAGAGAGATGTCCTGTTTTCACACGTGTTATCACATGTACCTTATTCATGTATGTTTGTAATGTTATTACATTGTTACAGAATATATATGTATATTGTATACATGTGTGAAGTATCATTGCTTTGTTTACAGTACAGATGTCACTGCTTAAGGTTCTTGGAAAAGCGGATGGACAGGTGGGTGTGGGTGTTTCAAGTCTTACCTCTGTATGCTTGTCTTGTTTATAAGAATTTAGCATCTATGCATTCAGTTGTTGCTCCCTGTATACTTCTATGCCTGATTTTTTTTTTTGCACCAAATAAAAAGGTGGTGGTATAAAATTAAATTGAAAAACTATAATGCAACTGTGTGCAATGAACAGGATCAAACTCTTGAGGGTGCTTCTGTTCAGCCTAATGACTGTCTTCGACTCTATTTCTCATGAAAAACAGTGTCTTAAATGCCTCGTTTGTTTGGCCTTGTCTGTTTACTGTACTTTTTATTGGGAAATCTGTATTCACTACTTTCTGGCTTTTAATATTGAGATAGGTTTGGGCAGCTTCACCAAGATCTTCAGCTAGTTTTTAAACAAAGACTTGTGCAAGTTATTTCACTCGTGTGTTTGAGTAAATGCATTCCTTTGAGATTTGATGGCATCACCTTACACAGTGTGCGTCTGTGTGTTTCCATCTTCCTTTCTGGCCGTGAATAGGCACTCCTCGCTAGGCCGAGGCAGCCTGTGGTTCACTGAGCCATATGGGGAGTTTGTTTGCCCTGACTCATGCATAAAATATAGAGCTGAGGTAACACAAACAGACCCAAGGATACAAGAGACAGCAACCAGAGCCATTAAAAAGAGTCCAGCTCTGAAGAAGCTTCTCCATTTTTCCACCATTAAAACAAGGACGTGCAGGTCCCAGAGGTTGTCCAGTTATGCCTGCAGCCATAAGCTCAACTTGACAAAGTGAAAACGTTAAGGCAGACGTTACCTGGATGAGTTCCTGTGGGCAAACGCTGGCACGAGGCCATGGAACTGCCTCGGCGGCTACGCTGGATCCACAACCGGCCCTGGAGGACACGGGCCCATCGCAGGGAGTTCAACAGTGAGTGTGAGAGAGGAAACCTAGTTAAAAAGCTTTATTTGTATCTTTATTTCATTTCTGTTAATTTTCTATAATGAGCAGAAGAGAGATGATGATGGTCAACACTTCATTAACTAATAGGCTGTTAATCAACAGCACCATCGGTCTAATGTGTTTGTGTGTCAGCCTTAATATAGACATGATCTTTATAGTAGGTTGTGCAGGCTACTTCCTGAATCATGATTTATACTTTGAATATAGCACTTTTATGAGATGAGCATGAAAATATGGCTTTGCATGTTGCTCAGACTGATCCAGGCAGTGTGTTGATTGGCTGCCGGCCAGCTTTGATGTGATGAAATGACTCTGTCTGTTCCACGTCATCCAGGTTTGTCACAGCCAATCAGAGGGGGGGTTTCGACTAGTCCTATTAATGCCTCCTGGAGCACACGGGAAATTAACCTGTGCTGCACACTGACTGTTGCTAAACCAGTAGGTTCACTGACTGAGTATCTGATATGTTGCGCATTTACCTTGGATCGAATCGTAGCACTATCATCATCACCGCAGTGAGTGGTGCAACAGGCTGGACTTTAAGAATTACAAATAGATTTTTTTTTTTTAGAGTCCTCTTCTGCATACATTGAGAATTCCAATTACAGCATTAACAAAGCTTCCTCTTCCCCATAACCATGCTGAACCTCTGTGTTACAACTACGAGTGGACTTGTAAAGATGTGTGGCAGCTCTGTTCCAGTTCCAGGCAAGGAAACAAATTGTGCAGCTTATAAAATAGAAACCTGTCACAAATTATGCAGTCAGATCCATGGCAAAACAATATGTGTAATTGAAATGTATTCATTTTAATTATTCATCATAACTGCTTGATCTTGATCAGTACTAGAAGAAGTGAGGCTGAATATACCCTGGATATGCCCTACATTCATTCAGGGGAATAGCCAGCATGTTTTGGGAGGAAATCGGAGAACTCACTAGGGTGCAGGGAGAACATGCAAAACACTTCACAGACTGTAACCTGAGCTCAGAATTGAACCAGAGACATTGGAGCTTCAAGACTGCCATACTACTTAATCCACCACTGTCTCACCTATCATGAAACGATTGTATGATATGACGATTCTAGGTTCAGAAACACATTTAAAAATGATAAACGTCTTTTACGTAGACTGCGCAGGCACCAAAGCCTGTTCCTGTGTTGCGTCGAAAAAGCCAGTCAACTAATCACTGGTATCCAGAATACATTTTCTGCAGTGCCAGTGTGTTTAAGTAATGCTTATACTTTTTGATTTGGCATTTGGATCCGCAGGCAGCGCAATGAGGAAGAGATCATTTTATATTTTGGTATACCTATGAGGATAGGAACAGTTTGGAACTTGGACTTTTGTCTCCCAAAAGGAAAAACAGATATGTGAGCTTAAAGAGGTCCAGGAAAGACAACACATCCAGTAGGTGTCCACCTTGAATCATGTTTTCAGTGCATGTGCATTGAGTGGTGATGGACATGTTATTGCTGCTTTTTTAAAGATCCTAAGTGGAGTACTTTATCCACTCCAAAATGTATGTGAGTGGAGGACAAGGTTGTTAGATAAAACAAAAAATGACCAGTCTGCTTGCGTATCCTTGCTTTCTTAATTTGTCTCTTACCCTGTGCCTATTCAAAGTCCTAATACATCAGTGTGAAGCAGCTATAGACACAAATAAGTGTGTGAATTTAATCAGCAGTGTATTAGGTGGGGCATGAAATGCTAATTATGCCTTAGCACCGCAGCATCTTTTAACTCGCATGTCAAACTGAATCGCAGTCTGTATTTTCACAATCCTCCCACTCAGTGATAAAATCCTGTTTTACATGTGACAGAAAAGATTTAGCCGGATCTCATCAGCAGAATTTAAACCAGTCACTGACAGCAGAGGCTTCGCAAAACCCTGAGCATGGCTAATTTGTTTTGGTCCTTCTATATACCCCGTAGCTGCTGATCAGAGAATGCTTACTTTGAATCGTCAGCCAATTACCTTAAGTCTAATGTAAAACACTTGCTTACCATATGCTTTTTATTCCACAATGTTGTGGTATTTTATGGGTACTTAGCCGTCGTTTGGAATGAATTATTGACCTAGTTTGCTGTTCAGGATTTCTATGTTTGCTTAAGTTGTGCAATGTTTGCAATACATTTACAGCGCCTCTTTTCAAATACTCATTTTCAATGGTTGATATTATCAATTGTACATCTGCTGTACAGACACAAAGGCTTAGGTTCTTTGTGTATAAAGAAAGCATAAAGGTCTTCACAGTGAATCCCACACTACCCATATAAAAATAATTGTTGAAGGATAAAGCAACACACATGCTTGGGAGCTTATTTCATTTCAAAACCTTTCTTCATCTTGGTGACTGGTGGATCCGGGTTGTCTGCCTCACAGATGTAGGGGAGAGTTGAACAAAAGGCAGTGTGGGTTTGATTCTCCCAGCATAAGGTGAGTGAGGCATGTGGCCAAATATTTCAATTCTTTTCTGTCTTAACCACTAACCATGTAACCCCCATGAGTTCCTTTGATAAGAAAGGATTATTAGAGCTCACAGCTTCCTTCTGTGATTAAAAAAAATGCATTGTGACTTTGAACTTCACTTTGCTTCTATGTGGTGACTGGGAGATCAAAATGGTTTTTGTAAGTCCATCCTCAGAGAAATGCCTAATTTGAGTGATTTGGTAGAAATTGATTACCACCTCAGTTGTAGGCCATGATAAAAGAACAATCACTGTACCAGTGAACTGGTGAAAGGCTCAGCAATGCCTGGTCTGATCACACAGAAAAGCCAATGCTGGCCATGATAAAAAGGCACCAGGACACCCAGTGCATCACAGCATCCCGTGCACGAGCCCTGGCAGGCAAAAAGCCCAAGAATGCCAACCCGGCTTCCAAACTCCTCAGGTTCAAATTCAATTGATCGTTCATAGGATGCGCCAGACAAAAAAAATCTTGGTGCCAGACACCAAAACACCCCGCCAGAGGTATTGTGGAGTCATGCCCTGCCCCAGCAACACAAGGGGAACCTACTGCACACAAGACTGGGCTTAATATTGTAATGTTATGTTATGTAACCATACTGGCAGCAGGTGGGTGGAATGGTGGTGCATTAATTAGCAACACAGCTTCTTCATACCCAGTTTGATCCTGAGCACGGTGGACTCTGTATGTGCAATTTCCTCTGCATGATCTTCTGCATAGATTTCCCCCAGGATCTCTGTTTTTTCTTCTACGTCCACAAAGTTGAACTGTCTACAGTAAACTGCTTCAAGTTTTGCTTTAATGTGTATATGGAATTATACTTTTCGCCACCCTAACATTTTTTAAATTAAGCAAAAGAAGTGTAATGATAATGGAAAGTAATTTGCAAGAAAAATGAATTATAATGGGAAAAAAATAATCAGTTGGTACAGATGACGTAGGGAGTCAGATGACGAGGTATATGACGTAACATAGTATGATAGAAAAACATAAGCATAATTGGAGAATTCCTTGGGAAAAGTTTGCCTATAATGGGTAAATAATTTGGTAAGGAGGGAAAAAAAAGAACTAAGGGAGGAGATAAGGTGTGCATCCTGCTTACTTCATCCAGATTTGCACAGAGTCCTGAGACGTTCTTTGGTTCTTTTGACTAGAGATACAGCTTTTGTTTAATGTTTTTATAATTAGGTAACATTAACAAGTGGAAGACTAAAAATCTCCCAGAATAATAATTAATTCAACTAATCATAGTCAGTAACAGCTGTAGCTTTGTTTGCAATCCTGTGAAATGATGAAGCAGGACTTTGGATCTCCAGATCTGTTTTGCTTCACCTAAGCCTTTATTAAAGTCTGACAGGGGAGGAAAAGGTGTTATTCTTAGCTGGCAATGTGCCTTGTCTGTCTGCAATCAGTCAGCAGCTCATTAGTGCTCCAATCAGTGCGGCGATTGCATTGCATCCTGAAACAGCAGGGAGGCTGCAGCTGTCCTCCCACAGACCTAGTGTTTGTTCTGCCGAAAGTTCAGCTGCGTCCAGGAACTATATAAAAAATTGACCTGATAAAATTTTATTATTTAAAATATACAGTAGTATTTAGCTGAATGTCGTGGCCAAAAGTTTTGAGAACGACACAAATATTAGTTTTCACAAAGTTTGCTGCTAAACTGCTTTTAGATCTTTGTTTCAGTTGTTTCTGTGATGTAC
>JAOVVB010000030.1:6636044-6650908 GCA_028570985.1 Heterobranchus longifilis
GTTAATTTGTTTTATTTTTACTTTATATTTTGTATTAATTATTTTTATGTATTTATTTTTTGGGCTGTGGAACGAATAATATGAGTTTCTATTATTTCTTATGGGAAATTTGCTTTGATTTTGGAATACGAGTCCACTTCCGGAATGAATTATGCTCGTAATCCAAGGTTCCACTGTACTATAAAACAATAGGCTACATTTGCCTCGAATCAAATGGCAAGAATTTTTCACAGGAAGAGTTTAATAGCTTTTTAAGTAACATTTCCTACCCCTTGTTGGCTCCTTAATAATTCTCACGACAGGTTTCCAGCTGCATGCACTATTACCAAGCTTAAAACCTTCTTTTCCTTTTCTACTTCTTTTGTTTGACATTCTCCATCTCCACCTACACCCACTGTGTATTTCCTCCACACATTGTCAGCCAAACACATCCCCACACAAGCATTCTCGGTGGGTTTAAATGAAAACCCCATTGTAAGGCCAGGCTCTGTACTTCACCGTGTGAATCAGCTGTGATGTCTCATCATTTTCAGCTTCGACAGTGAAGTTGTGAACAGTTAGTGGGTGCTCTCGGGCATTGATGCAAACTTGTCTGTGTCAATTGACGCAGCTCATTTCCAAAGTGCCCACGTCTCCAGAGCCCTGCTGTGCCCTGTGCGATACTCGCAGGTGTGCGGCTGATGCACAGTGGCGCATCGATTGGCAACTCATAAAGCATTCCTGCTTTACAGGTCGCCATGGTAACCTGGAAATAGAAGCGTGGAAACCGTTTTCGAGCGATTTCACAAAACCAGAAAATTAGGCTTGTAATATTTTTGCTTTCCTACAAACTGAATGCCAATTGAATCATCAGCAATACTTTGTTTACTCTCCAGGATAGTGGATAGAGCATGATGGAGCTCCTTTGAGGTCCTTTAATTCAGAGCTCCTTGGATACATTTTGTTGTACAAGTTGTTTTCTTACTAGCTCTGGATCTGGGTCAAAGCAATTCTCTGCATTATAATAGGCGGACCCCTGACGGATGAACCGGTTCTGGTTGTGTGTGCGTCCAAATGTGTTCTGTGCTTGTGTAACACTGAGTGTAATGCTTGTATGCGGAGAATCTCTTCTATATCCTTTATTCCTCTGATGACTTAATTGAAGTGCTCTTGTGTTTTTATATAAGACAACATTGAGTTCAGGACAGAATAATGGAGAGCAGAGTCAAAAAATATGAAGTTTTGAGTAAACTGATCTTATTATTTCTCAGTACAGAAAAATGTCAGTAAACACATGTATACTACAGATGCAGTATATAGAGATTAGGTTGAAAATGCTTTGTTTGGGCTGCCTACAGCACTGTCGCTCTGGATAGTGGTATACTGTTATGAGGATATTCTGTTACCACTAATTAGTTATAAGACTCTGCTTTGTCGGATACAGAGAATCTGTGGTTGCCAGAGGACAGAGTAATATGGGCGTCCAGCCGATGCCTATCACCAAGTCCTATACAGAACAGTGAAACTACAGGCGGGGTGTTTAGCAGATCGTTATCAGAGTGGATCAGGCTGGCTGGAGGGATTCTGTGCCACCATGATGCCATTTGGATGGTCTTTGCCAAGGCACATAGTCATTATTTAGTAACCCGCACAATCATTTTCTCATATGCAAACTCATTATGAGTATGCTGTTAAGGCCAGTGGACAGCCTCTATCCACCCACCAACAAAAAGTAAACTGGGCAAACAGGAAGTCACGTGACACACAGTTGAGCTGAAAAGGGGAAGTACAAAGCAAGGAGTCATTCTTAATCTTTTATTAAAAGTGGGTTTTAAAGAAAGCCCGGAGTTCCTTTGAGACGCTGTTCCTGGAATCTTCCACAAGGGACGGGATTTCAGCTTTAGTGAAATTTTGAAGTGTGACATAAAAAAAAACAGAGGGAAGAACAGGTGTTGAAAAATTAATGAGGCTGTTGTAATAAGTATACGCTATGTAAGGTTAAGAATATTATGGGGAGTGTTTAAAGAAGGATGCATTATTATGATGAGAAAACTGCATTTCTGGAATCTGGATGACATACAACGTTTATAAAAATAAAAAATAAAAAAAATATTGAATACGAGGGGTGTTCAGGTCAAACTGGGACTTTTGATTGCGCAGAATAACCGAATATCGTTATGAGACTAACAACGCCCTTTATTTCTCTATATACTCACTATAGACCTTATCCCATAGTTTCAGTACTGCAGAAAGATTTCTCAGTATGCAAGAGCCATGATCGGACTGCATGCCTCATGTCCGGAATGTTGGCCACTCTTTAAAGGTCTTTTAAAGGTCCAAACATGTGTAAATGACTTGGAGCGTGGTCAGGACTGTACGAGGGTTGTGGCACATGTCAGACATGTAACAGAGATGGGATGTAGGAATGGTGCTTATTTATTATCTAACGATTTAGACCTGGAAAAGTGTCAGTTAGTCCAAGTCATTAGAGGGGAACCCCTGGAGGATAGAATGGCCTGGTGAGAGTCTGTAATGATTTTTGCTCAGGAGTATAGGTTCAAAAGTGTGAGGGTTTAAGAATCCAAAGAAAAACCATGTACCGTAAATGTATCTGCATTAGAGTTGACCAGGCCTTAGTTCTCTCATTGTTTCTTTACTTCTTTACATTTCTCAGTTCTTTTTTTTTTTTTTTTTTAATCTGGCAACAATGCCTAGACAATCAGCAGGTTTGATTTTAAATGTTTTATTAAAAATTAAATTAAGGAAGTGTGATTAATACGCTATACAGCTGAGCATAGACCACTAGTACCACTAGGTTATGAATAAAATGTGTTTTTAATCAATTTCCAATATACACATAATTTACCCCATGATTATGGGTTTTACTTACAATTTTAGCAATTCTGCCACTGATTTGTGTTGTGTACATATTTTATTAGAATTTCTTGGGCCACCTCAGAATGCCCCAACACCCCAACCCAGCATGCTCTCTCTTACTCACACACCCCATCCCAGCATACACACACACCCAAACTACTGCCAAACAGCTGCTATCCTGCATAGATGGGTGGGTCTCCTAGAGGCTGCTCTCATGTTGAGATTTGGAAAGAACACAAGTAGATCAACAGTAGAGTCTCAAGGGAAAGCTATGTTTGTGTTTAAGAAAGGGTGTGTGTTGTGTGTTATAGTTGTTGTGCCCTTGAGGTCCCTCCTTTCACACTTGCCCCACCCTTAAGTGTGAGATACACAGGCACTAAACTTCACTGCGCACACTCGTACAGTTCCCACTGTTTCACACTGCCTTAAAATGTGTGTGAAACAGACCCAGCCAGTTCTTCTCTCCGTTAGGCCTGTTTACTAGGTCAGGTACTTCCTGTTATTCTGCCTCTGACCATGATCGTGCAAACAGTCTGGAAATTAATGTTTAATCTCAGCTGGAAACAACTGGAATAGTTTCACCACATCATTTTTGTCAAAGTGTGTTATTTGTGATTAGTCTGGTCAGTTTCAACAGAATCATCAGACTTGCTTTCCTTTAATCATGTCACTATCAGATGAGAGCCCATCACTGGACCCACCCTGTTTTTCAGTTTCCTCTTACACATGACAAGATAACACTCTGGTCTACCCAAACCTCACACTTCTACACTCATCACTCATTTCCCCCTTTCTAAAAGGATAAATAAGTAAAAATGAACTCCTCAGTGAAACAAGACAAACTCTCCTCGGCCCCAAATAAAGCCGATTCAGCCCCCGCAAACCTCGCTTTACCAGACCAGAAGCAAAAAGGGAATTTTAGGAACCGCATACTTGCCACAGCAAGAATGACTCTGGTGGGAGTGTGTGTAGTGGTCTAGACTTGGGTGGGTCTTATTCCCCAGTTTAACTAAACAGATGGGACCACCACGAGACAATCCCACATTTTCCCAACAGACAGTTCATCTGGATCGCCCAACCCTGCTCTCGGAGATTCTCTCATTCTCAAAACTCAAATACCGATTCCGAAACATGAAGATCTAATATCAAGCATGCTGTATGATTTCTATCTATATTTATATCCAGTTTCCTGAATATAACAGCAGTCTGTCCACATGTAACGTCTTTCCTTATGTACATGTACAGTTTTTTAAATTTTTTGTTAGGACTTGTTTTTCTCCCTTTGAGAACCGCTTCATGTTACTGTGTGTTATGATGTTGTCAGGCAGTTTATTTTAACACATCTACAGTATGGCTGTGAATAGGATGTGATGATCACATACATATAACTGTTGGGGTTTTAAATTCTGTCTGCTGCTCTGAGACCACATTATACACTGTCTCAGGCCGGATTGAGAAGATCCTGCTGTGTTACTTGCTTTTTGTTCCTCTGTGTCCTTTTGCTTTCAGTCTTTGATCTATCATGTGTTGTGTTTTGTTTTTTTTTTTTTTTAAACACGTCCCTTTTTTGCTTCTTCTCTTTCTACCTCTCATTAGTCCTGTGCTGGCTCGGGCTCTTCTTTCGATCCGTTTTTTTTTTTTTTTCAAACACACATTTTTTTGATGTGTAACTTGACTCATGGATGATATGTGCAGATAAATTGTGTTGTACAACAGCATTTGGTCATGTGGGCAGATAGCCAAAAGTTGCCATATTACTACTTTTAGTCCACAAGTTAACTGTAACAAGTTTGTAATCATTCCAAAATGAGATTACATTGGCATGGAATCCAGTGTTTATGTATTCAGTGATCATCTGGTATGTTTACTTAAATTATATTGTACTACCAAATCGTCAAACCTATTTGTTTATGTTCGACACAGCGAACATGTGCTATCTATTAGTAAGCTAGGTAAATATAGTTACATCAGTTTACTATATTTATTGTGGACAGCAACAAAATAGTTCAAAAATATTGGTTTTCGACCATAGAGAAAATGGGGTAAAAATAAAATTTGTCCATACAGTAGCATAGTTGTTAGCACTAAGGGGTCGACTCCCACCTCGGATCTGTTTGTTCTCCCTGTATTTGATGAGTTTCCTCCTACAGTCCAAAGACATGCAGATTAGGCTAATTGGTGTTCCTAAATTGCCTGGTATGTGAGTTTGTGTGCGTGTGTGTGTGTGCACGCTCTGCGATTGACTGGCACCCTGTCCATGGTGTACCTCCCTCGTGGCCTAAATTTCCTGGGATAGGCTCCAGGCAAAGAAGATAAATAATAATAATAATAATAATAATAATCTTCTATGCCTACAATAAATGTTCAAAATATAACATTTTATGAATAATGTTATGGGTAATGATGATTAGACTATTTTCTTTTTTAGTCTATGGGTTCTGGATGATAACATTATTCATTGTGATTTCTTTTAAAATGGAGATTAGGGGGAAAAAAGATCTACATTGCACACATCTGTCAGCAAAGTCACTCGCTCAAACTCCTTGTTCTTAACAATTTTAAATAAATCACGCTAACATTTAAAAGCCGCAAGCAGCCATTTATATATTGTATTTAGTTATTATAATAATCCTGGTAGAGTGTAACCAGGAGCAAATGTTAGATTAACATGTTAACCAAGTGTTCAATTGTATGGCCAGTGTTAAAAAAAAATACATTAAAAAAAAAAAAAAGTTTAAAATTGGCAGTTTTAGCAAAATGGCTTCACTGTTGTGAAATTTTAGGTATTTTAAAGTCTGTAACATTTTTCTACCCAGTATATCCAGAATCATACATAAATGATGTTGCATGGCATTTATGCCTCTATGCAGGAAATTAATAAACAGATTACCTTTTTATCATCATAAATACTACTACTTGAGTTGGGTATGCACATGAACATTATTTTGTCCTCATTTAGATATCTTGTAGTCTTGTTTTAGTAGTAGTAGTAGCGGTAGTGTTGTTACGGAACTGTTAAATGATCTTCTGAAAGCACACCAGGCCTCCGTACCTCTATATGTTATACGATACATTTATGGATTGTTTGTGTGGGTTTGTATGTGCATGAAATTCTTCAGACTAACGGACCGTGTATTTGTTGCCGTAGGTGGACGAGTTGTATGAGGGCTTCTGTATTCAAAGGAGACTACGAGATGGTGCCAGTAAAATGAAGCAAGCCTTCACTGCTTCGCCTTCTACTAAAGGGACACGAGAGAGTCTGACTGAGGTCAACCGTCGCTACAAAGAATACACAGAGGTCATCTCTCTCTCTCCTTCACACCAGCACAGTTGTGCCAAATGTTACATTCTTAGAAGCATATTGGATGCTTATCTGTATGTCTTGTTTTCTATAGAACATGGGAACTTTTGAGGGAGAGCTGGAAAACCTGTTAGGAGAATTCCATATCAAAATGAAAGGTACATAAGCTCCTTGCTGTAATATTACAATATCTAATTAAATGTTTTTTTTTTTATTGTTAATTGCATTCTATGAGTTCTAAACTGTAATTTTTTATCACTTTTAGAATCTAAAGTTATTCCTAAATAATATGTTTTACTTTAAAATTGTATATTTCAACATTTAGCCTATTGTTTTAATTGGAGCATACGTTAAATGCGAGGCTCCAACCCGCAGCACCCATAAGATCCGAACCACAGAACACCCACCAGAGGCCCTGCTGGAGCCACGCCCCAATGGGCCAGATCTACTGCAGGGGCGCAAGGGAACCCAAAACCTAGATGGTTTTAATATCATAGCTGATCGGTTTTTACTTTTATATAAAGCTAAAAAGTAATGAATAAAGTAATGACCTTTATGATGACCTCATGTTTAACTAGACAGAACCATAGGTTAGCCGCTTTAGGCCCAATATGTTACTGTTATCATGTTAACTGTGCATTTTTGACTTTACATCTATAGAAGCAATCAACAGCAAGCATTTAACAAATGGTGCACAGACACATATGTATATACATTAGAATTGTGTAAAAACCTTTCATTTGCAAAATTGATGGAAAAGAAAGTGGAAGAAATACACATCTTAAATTTAGCATTTGCGTCCATCATTAGATCATAAAAATGTGCTGGATTTTATTAGTGTAATGTAAACAAAAATTTAAGGTTTAAACTTTATAGGATTAATAAACTAACTTTGAAACGTATTTTCCACTTCAGGTTTGGCTGGATTTGCGAGGCTTTGTCCAGGTGATCAGTACGAAGTAAGTAGTTAAATATCATTAGCATTATTAGTGTTGCGTATCGAAATCTCCCATGGATTCTTGGAGTCTTTTTCGAAGTTCTAGAATATGAATGCATGGCACTTCTCCACAGTTACATCGCTCATATTAAATGTCTGAAAATCTGCTAAGTACATCCATAGTGGCTGTTGCCGTAGCAACACTCTCAGCTCGGATCCAGCAGCACAGCACAAACCCTCCTCCCAGCTCATTGAAGGACTGTTTATTAGACTATGAAAAACTACAGATCACCACAGTACTTGTGCCTGAATGTTCTTTTCCTTTAGTTACTGTGCAGCACTGGCAGTGCGGGCACATGAGCCTGCCTCTGCCTTTTTAAAGCCCACTATCTCTCTCTTCTTACCTTGTTTGTCTCTCATCCCTGTCCTCCCACTCTCCCTGCAGATTTTCATGCGGTACGGACGGCAGCGCTGGAAGCTAAAAGGAAAAATTGAGGCAAACTCCAGGCAGAGTTGGGATGGAGAGGAGATGATCTTTATGCCTCTAATCACAGATCTGATCTCCATAAAGGTGCAGTGGAAGATCGAGTGCAATGCGTCCCTGTATGTCTTATTGTAAACCATTTCAAATAAGCTGTCTAAAAATGTAATACAGAGGAAAAGACTATAAATAGTCTTGGAACGTCTCTACCCATTCCCTCTAATTAAAATGTCATGAATATACAATGTGCAAACACTCCTATTTCCTTTCGTCATCACCGCTAGCTGACTTGCTAACTGAACCAACTCCCATTTTTCACAGATTGGTATCAAGATCTCATTTTTAACCATAACGTAATTGTATTTTAGCAGTAGCCATGCGTGTCAAACTGTAGACGCTGTATACTACTGTATATTGTGACAATCAGAATTTTTATATATATATCTGCTATATATATATATATATATATATAAACTTACAAAACTGTTGCACTTCTATTTCAACTTAGAAAAAAAAAATCTAAATAAGTCTTTTCCTCAGGTCACTGAGCTGAAAGGACTTGCCACTCATGTCCTGGTGGGCAGTGTGATCTGTGAGACTAAGGATCTGTTTACCGCCATGCCTCAGGTGGTGGCTGTGGACGTCAATGACCTGGGCACAATCAAACTCAATTTGGAAGTCACCTGGTTGTAAGTAGCAATAAACATAAAGGTTGCTTCTATACTATAATTGCTCCATCCTGTTTCCATTGCTTGGTTATTCTACTAGCTTCTTAGCGTCTCCCTCTGAGGACGCGGAAAAGGCATGCAATAAAGGGAAACGAGGACTAGAATAATTGAAAACCAAAGTAATTAAGCCTCAGTTAACTGTATATCAGATCTCGAATGTAATAGAGAGTAAATTAAATCAATAAAAACCAAAGTTTATCCTTACTTAAAACATAATTGCACGTGTACAGTCCATGGCATGCTTAAATGATGACATTTCAACTTAATCAAGATTCTTCTTGGCACATAATTCCTCTGTTTTTAAAGTAAGGCATATTGTTTAACTGTAATGATTCAAAAAGGTCAAACAGAAATTTATTCAGTGTAGAAGCTTGTATATCCCTGATCCAAAAGTCTCCTCTAATCTTTTTTTTTTTTTATTATTATTATTCCTTTGAGTGCATTTTAAGAAATGGTACAGCTTTAAAGATGTCAGACATTCAGATCTGGTTTACATACTGGTTTGAATGATGTAGAATTAAGAAAGCAAGGTGGCATCATTTAGAGTTTTAGGGCACACCTAAGACTTCATGCCAATTCTAGAACACATTGATGCTGCCCTCTGCTGGAAAGTTAAGGTACTGACTGACTTTTTATTATTATTTTTTTTTCTTCATGCAGTCCATTTGACATGGAGGACCTGACCCTGTCCTCGGGTAACGTGAGCAAAGCTACTGCCCTGCAAAGACGAGTGTCTGTGTACAGCCAGGGCACGCCTGAGACCCCAATCTTCCAGGACACAACATTCTTTGTGAGTCTCTGGTCACATTGTAATGCTTTGCCTACTTTTCTAATTTCCTGTTCCACCTAAATCAACTAACCAGCTAATTAACATCTCTTAAATTGTGCATATGTTGGAACAATGAAACAACAAAATAATGTTTAAGGGTGTTGTTTGGGAACCTGTATAGTAAATGTCAATATATATAATATTTGGAGATCAAAGTGAACATAGTATCAATTTCATTAAACATTTAAATGATATATTTAACTTGATTGTAAACATTCATGTAAGTTAAATGAAAATAAGTAATGTTCATCCATGGTCTAATATTAAAACAAGCATACATTATTGAATATCTCTTTGTTTGAGACTGCTAATAATGTTACAAACAGGAAACAAAAATGCTTTTTTTTTTAATGTTCTACACAAACCCATGTTGTAATGATGGATTTGATCAGATGAAGATTTTCCCACTGTATTAAATCACAGATGATGGAATGAAAGGGTAGTTTTTGCCTGCTTATTTACTTAGACTTAAAGGGACAGATGAAAATGCACAGGTTTAGTAAAACGTATATGGGCATGAACAAGTCTTATCCAATATTAACCCAAATACTTTACTAGCACATCCCTATGAATTAACAACATTCACTGGAAATTTTCCCACTGTTGGACAAATAAAGGTACATCTTATCATATCTTACGTATTCACTTCGCTTACTGTTTTTTTTTTGTTTTGTTTGTTTTTTAAATGCATAGAGTCAAGTACAAAATATTGCATTCCCTTAGTACAAAAAAACAAACATTTCATTAGTGGGTCAGGTTTCACAGATGCCACACCATTACATGACGAAGTAGTGTAGGCAGGATATTTTATTTCCTATTTTTCTGTACATAAATTGTAAAAATAGCTGTACATTCCTATTCTATAATTATGGGATGTCCAAAGTTCTGCATGCAACTGTTGAAAGTAATGCTAGAATATTAAAATCACACCATATTAACACTCTGATGCTAATACAGTACGCTCCTGATTGTTGGTATCCTGCTATTTATCGCACATGTTTATGATTTTCTATTTTTCTATGCTTCATTAACACCAATTAACAACCTGACCCTGGCCTTTGTGGTCAACATCCCCTCTCCCTGCTGTGTATGTGTATGTCTATATGTGTGTGTATTGGGAATGGTGTACAGACATGGCAGCCTCAGCATCGTCAGGGCCACCACCTCTCATTCCTGCACACACTCAGGGACACTCTCTTAGAGAAACTCAGACGCAGTCGCTCATTTGGTGACCTGGCTGCACTGCGGCCTCGTCCCAGGTCCAGTCTGGAAGTCTACGTGAGTCAGGTCAATGTGTGTGCCCACCTACCCTCAAAGCATGTGTCTGTGTGTGTGTGTGTGTGTGTGTGTGTGTGTGTGTGTGTGTGTGTGTTTAGTGGTTTTGCTAAACTTACAAATCTGTTGCACCCAGTCTGTCTATCTCAGTCTTTTAAAATCTCCATTCCTGATTTACTGCATATAGACCTACACCATTTGGATGATCAAGATTTCTGTGGTGAATGCCTGAGAGAGTTGCTCATACTCTGTCCCTCTCTTCCTCTCACAGTCCACATTGGCCGATGACGTATTCGAAAATGGTGGCTGCGGTGTAGCCGAATGCAAACGTCTATCGTTCACCTTCACCGATACACCAGCCTCAAGCCCAGCTCAGAGCCAGTCGCATCCTGAGATCACTGTAACACCTCCTGAAAGTGACCAAACACCTCAGCTTCCTGCCTCGAACGATAAGCCTGGTGAGGAGGAGGATGGTGAGGAGGAGGAGGAAGAGAGCACTAGTGTAAGTGCCAGCCTCGCGAGTGCCAGTGAGGCAGAATCGGAGCGCGAGTGGGAGCGTGTAGAGTGTCAGCACGGGTATGAATCCACAGCACCCTCGCTCTGTTCAGAAGGCCAGATCTCAGCTGTGGGACCTGAGGATGTGGTATTCCTAGAATCTGGCAGCCATGATGACAATTCAGAGCTGAAGCCAGTGGAGTTGGATGGGGAGGAGGGCAGTCTGACCAGGCAGCTGGTGAAGAGGCTCACTTCTTCTGATATCCTGCCTGAACCAGCTGCTCTGAGCTGGGCTGGAGAGAGCAGCCTGGAGGAGGCCATCCACAGTCTGCTGATGAAGCTGGAGAGCATGCCCCAGCACTGCCGAGAGCTTCAGGACCTCGAACAGGAAGTGATGAAACTGGAAGACCTACTCAAGGTGAGAGATGCCTAATGCTTATCAGGGGCATAGTTTTCCTACAGTTTCAAGACATTATTTTTCAAGATATTTTATTTATATTTATCTCTACAGCATTCATCCATGATAACAGTTTTTAGCTTTCTTAATGTAATAAATATTGACGACAGTGTTGGCAATCTTATTTAATCTTTTACCAAGTTATTTTTTCGATTGTATAATGTGTGCCAACCTGGCTGAAGGTAAAGGGTTTTCAGCTGTGCTGGGATGAAAATTGGGTAAAAATGCACCATGCGCCATGACACAGTCTCTGTGCAATTCTTTACAAGTATTTGTTTTAATCTTACGTCACCTTTCTCATACCCTTTTTAATTTTTTTTTATTTTACTATATTTTTTTTTTCCCCCGATTTTTCTCCCTAATTTAGTCGTGTCCAATTCCTCCCAGTCACTAGGGGGCTCCCACATTAAGCTTCTACTGCCACTCAGTCTTGAGGGACGCAGACTATCACGTGTTTCCTCCGACCCACGCAATGTCACCGACCATCTTTTCGAACTGCTCGCTCACAGCGCCCTCCGCTCCCTCCGCTTGCGCGAGCTCATAGACGCCCCTGATTGGGTGTAGAGCCGTGATTAATGCACAAAGTATGTCTCATCCCTCCCCTCTGAGAGAGCTCGGCCAATCAGCTAGACATCCGGCTGTGAGAGGTTACAGCATCACCCGGGGATCGAACCAGCGATCTCCGGATAATAGGGCGAGCACTTTACCGCTGCGCCACTCGGAGGCCTCGTACAACATGATTTCTTCTTTCTAAAGTTGACAGTTTAGTGCTTCCCCTTCCAGGTTTTCATAATGTGTTTAAGGGTTCTTAACCCAGTTCCAGTAACTTCTTATCAACAGTGTTAAATCTCCTTAGTTGTTTTCTTTGCTTGATGCAGCCCAATAATTTGACCTTTCTGAAGTGGTGACTTTTTATTTATTCATTTATTTTTTGGCAGGGGCCAGGCGTGTGTAGAATAGCTTTTGACCTTGTGATGAACGTGACCAAACCTGCATTAGTGTTGTGTCGAGGTCCGGTTTCGTTCATCCAGGGATTAGTTTGTATCTAATGACACAGACTTCATATTCAGACGAGATGCTGATGTTCTTTTGTACATTTTCTTGCTGGAAATCAACATTTATAACTATCTTTTATCTAGAAGAATAATACAGAATAATAATCAGTGACGCACAGGTTCAGAGTCGCATCTCGACGCTCGGACATCCGATCCTCACCGTTCCCAAACTTCTGCACCGCTGTGGAATTTTCTAATCCGAGAACTAGGAAGATAAAGAGAGAGCTGGACGGCCGCGGTCGTGATAAGGACGGCCGAGTTTAGCCGCTAATCTGTCCGCGCTGTGTTTCAGGAAGCAGGAGGACGAGCTGAAGTGTGTAGCGCGCGGCCTCGGCTTAAACACTCAGCACTCATCAGTAGCCCCGGTGCGGAGTTAGTGTCCGGGGTATTTACTTTTCCTCCTAGTCAGTATAAAAAAATAAAAAAAAAAGACGAAACCTGCAGTGCGCTTAAAAATATCGACACCCTTTGTAACGATCCGTGAGGTAATTTAGCTTCATTTTTATTCGGAGGTAAAAACAAGTTGCTCATCCAGAAGCCCGTGTGCCACGATTATTGACACCTCTGGAAATTATCAGCATTGTAGGCATGTTTCCCAGTTTATAATGTACATTATTATTATTTTTTATCCATCTTATCCATGACTTCCTCCTGATTAACTGGGATGGAAGTATGAGGTGACACAGGGGCCAAAGATAAAAAGAACACACGGACCCGATAAAGGAGAAGTGTGTTGATCTTGAGTCGTAATAAGTCATAATAATAATTCACTACCAACAGATTGATGTGTGGACATGATTTAAAAAAAAAAAAAAAAAAAGAAAGTCAGTGTGTTAGGTCGTGGAGTTACAGTGTTTTAATTACTACTTGTTTGAGTTTGGATGCACTTCCTGTCAGTCATTTTATAGACCTTAAGGCTCAAGGTATGGAGCTTTTTAAACATGGGCGGGAAAAAGTAAAGTGTTTAAAAGTTAATCAATCGTGGTAAAGACTAAAGGAGGAGCAGGATACGTCATTTTACTAAATTCAGTAGTGAAAGGCGGCCAGGTCGGTTTTCATCAAAACGTCGAGGCGTGACGTTAACTGCTTAGCAGATCAGCAGCGTTAAAACAAAAACACAACCTGAATTCATTAGAGTTTTGTGGTTGATTGTTTTCTTATGAAAATAGTTACCTGTCGCAACTGTCTGATAGTAGCGGCATTCAACATTTGTGTTCTTTTGTGGCTACCTATGATGTATTTTTTGCTTGTAGGTTGCTATGTTCGAGGTACGCTCTCTGCTTGTAGCTATGTTTGCTGAAAGTTTTTAGTTCTTTTGTCTTTTTCTAGTTACATTCATGTACTTTTTGTCTGTAGCTATGTTTGAGGTACGCTTTGTGTGTCTGTAGCTACGTTGATTTCTTTTTCGTCTGTTTGTAGCTACGGTTCGCCGACGGCTTTTTGTTTGTGGCTATGTTTGAACACTTCATTTGTAGCAACATTCGGCATCCGCTTTGTTTGCAGCTGCGTTCAACATTTTTGTTCTTTTGTGGCTATCTTTGACTTTTTTTTTTTTTTTTTTTGTCTGTTTGTAGCTACGTTTAATGAAGGCTCAGATCACATGTATGCTTTGTTTGGTCGTGACTCTGTTAAAAGAATTTTTCCATTTATAGCTACATCTGACGAACGCTTTGTAGATACATTCAACATTTTGTTTTGCCTATTCGTAGCCATCTTCAATGTACGCTTATTTCATTTGTGGCTACATTGTAGATGCACGCTTTGTCCATTTGTAGCTACATTTACTCAGATGTCTTGTTTATATCTACATTCAACTTTTTTTTTTTTTGCCTGTTTGTAGCCATGTTTAATGTACACTTTGTTTGTAGCTATGTTTGATAAACATTTTGTCTATAGATAAGTTTGATGTAGGGCTGAAACGATTCCTCGAGTAATTCGGTTACAAAAAATGATTGCGCAGTTATTTGTTTGGCGTGACGCAGCGCGCTTCCGGATGCAAGCCGCCAGTAAACACAGACGAAGAAGAAGCGCTTACGTCACCCACAAAGCGGAAGGCGACGCAAACAGTTAGCTGTGTATTGATTTGAGGGAGCGTCCTGTTGCGGGTTGCAAAATGGACTGGAGCGATAAAAATATATTTTAAAAATAAATTTTGTGTGCCTTAGTTTTTTTGATACTTAAAGTCATTTGAAATACCTTTTTTTCGTTTTTGCATCTGTGAAAAGCCTTTAAAATAAGAATGTATGGCGCTGTACTGCACTTAATTCATCTCAGTCAACTTTAAGTTGTTCCTTGTATTGTGAATAATGACAATGTTTATTTTAGATAAAATGCATTTAAAAAATTAAAGTAGATTTTTCTAAAAAAAACCAGTTAATCTTTGTTTCTCTTATATATTTTACATTGCTGTTTAATTAAGCAAAAGTAAATTTTATCCGATTACTCGATTA
>JAOVVB010000030.1:6651008-6665362 GCA_028570985.1 Heterobranchus longifilis
GAGGAGGCAGGGAGGGGTTTTGCGCTCGTGCACGTGCGCTCAATTTCACGTTAATTCGGATGTACAAAGAGAATATGAGTGGGATTCCGCGTACGCAGTGTTTCATACATCATTTTTTTTTACTGCGTACGCACATTTACAGCTTTGTCCGTACGCAATGCTTTAGTATGAATTCAATGCAAGTCTTTGTACATGAGGCCCCAGGTACCCACTAATGAACTTATTGGTGGCTCTACTCTGTATGGTGCTCTGTTGAACTCCCCTTCACTTTAGACTAGTCATTATGCACAATTTATCAAAATGTACCAAACAACCTTGATGACTAATTCTACACATGTGCACTGCAACAGACTCAATAACTCACAAAAAAATACAAAAAAATATTAGCATTTTGTAGATGGAATTTCTAAACGATTGGAAAGTCCTCTGAATGAGCTCAGGACGTCAGTACAATCATAGAAAACCTTAATGGTGTCACCGGAGTGAAAGTTTAGTGAGCTCCTTTAGTGGTAATGGTTTTGTTTGTCATGTGACAAATTGTGTAAAATTATATCCAATGGTATGTAAGCTAACAATATGGAAACATGCTAGAAAAAAGTGTTATACTAGCTTATTTCTTTATATGCATGATATTATACTTATAATGAGATGACATCTCTGCATAACTTAATCTTTTGTCTCTTCTTCTTTTCTTTATTTTCCTAAACTAGTCATAGATGTGACCTTTTCCTATTTATTTATTTATTTATTTGTTTGTTTGTTTGGCTAACATTGGGACATTACCCACCCCAATTAAGTCAAGAGTACCTAATTTCACATTGGTGTGTGCAAACTGGTTTAATGTTACTCTTAATTTCCAACAAAACAGAACAAAATCTGTCTGTTACACTATATTCACAGCATTAATAATGAACTGGTTTATTTGGTCGAATTTTATTGTATAACTGATTTTACTAATCGCATTGTTGTAAAAAAAAGTTAGAAGTGTGCTTCCCTACCCACCCCCTCAGTTTGGCTTCCAATGGGAGGACCTGATACAAAGTCTACCTCATTGTCCCCCTCCCCATCTCATTCACTGAGTAAGAAACCTTCTCACTCAGTAGCTGGCCTAGCTCACAAACTAGAATCAGGGTGCCAACAAGGTTAATTAACCCACACGGTGACATGAAAAAATGTGATGTGCAAATGAGCGATAGGAAATCGATTGCGCAAATGTCAGCACTATTCTGACTTATTTTTTCATGCTTATACTGTACAATCCCCCATGTCTCCCAAACATAAATCTGTTTCTGGGTGAACTTATCGATATGTCCATTTACTTATATATACTACTAAAGAGACCATTTAATCGCTTGCAGTCCACTCATGCCATGGTCAAGACCATGTAAGCCATAGTATGCAACTCACTTCATTTACTAACTCCAGTTTGGTGAGAAATGTTCTTGTTTGTTTTTGAGCGTTTAGCCAGATTAAGGGCATTAGTCTTTGGTCCTTGATCTTATCTAGATTGATTTACTAGCCAGCAGTTATTTGGGTTACCATATTGTATACCCAGAGTAAGCAGTGCTGTATGTGGCTCACAAAGGAAACAGTGCTTACTGTGTCTTGCAAAATTATTCATACCTCTTGAACTTGACCACATTTGGTCATGTGACAACAAACCACAAACATAAATGTATTTTATTTGAATGTTATAATAGACCATCACACAGTGGCACATAATTGTGAAGTGAAAGAAAAATGGTAAATGATTTTCAAAGTTTTTTACAAATAAGAATCTGAATGGTGTGGCGTGCATTTGTACTCTAATATCCCTAACTTATCCAGTAGAACCAACTGCCTCCAGAAGTCACTAAATTAGTAAGTAGAGTCTACCTGTATGTAATTTAATATCAATATAAAAACAGCTATTCCGTAAAGCCATTAGAGGTTTTTTAGAGAACATTAGTAAACAAACAGCATCATGTAGCCCAAGGAACACACCAGACTGGTCAGGAATAAAGTTGTGGATAAGACTGCAGCATGGTTAGGTTATAAAAAATATCCCAAGCTTTAAACATCTCACAGAACACTGTTCAATCCATCATCTAAAATTGAAAGAGTATGACACAACTGCAAACTTACCAAGACATGGCCATCCTAAACTGAAAGACCGGGCAAGGAAAGCAATAAACAGAGAAAAAACCAAGAGGCCCATGGTAACTCTGGAGGAGCTGCAGAGATCCACAGCTTAGGTGGGCACAGGACAACTATTAGTTGTGCATTCCACAAGTCTGGCCTTCATGGAAAAGTGACAAGAAAAAAGGCATTGTTGAAAGAAATCCATAAAAAGCCCCATTTGCAGGTTGCGACAAGCCATGTGGGGGACACAACAAACATGTGGAAGAAGGTCCTCTTGTAAGATAAAAAGAAAATCTAATAGAGTCTGCAAAAGACTTGAGACTGGGGCAGAGGTTCACTTTCCAGAGGAATGATTTAGATCCAAGCATATTCATGCGTTATGTGTTAAAACAACCCAGTCAAAGTTCAGACCTAAATTCAATTTAGAATCTGTTGCAGGACTTAAAAATTGCTGTTCACAGATGTTCTCCACCCAATCTGAGTGAGCTTGAGCTATTTTGCAAAGAAGAATGGGCAATCATTTCACTCTCTAGATGTGCAAAGCTTGTAGAAACATGCCACAAAAGACTTTCAGCTGTAATTGCAGTAAAGGTGGTTCTACAAAGTATTGACTCAGGGGGGGCTGAATACAATTGTAAGCTACTCTTTGCAGATATTTATTTGTAATACATTTTGAAAACCATTTTCCTTCCACTTTACAATTATGTGCCACTTTGTGTTGGTCTATCACATAAAACCCCAAATAAAATACATTTTAATTTGTGGTTGTAATGTGACAAAATATGTAAAGTTCAAGGGGTATAAATACTTTTGCAAGGCACTGTAAATGCTCTGCAATTCTCTAAAATCCCTACCTCCAAACATCAGAAGAAACACATAATATGATAAAAGTTATGGTGACTTGGATTTGTTTCTTAAAGTAATTGCTATTTCTCCCTCTTTCAGCCAGTCAGGAACAGAATCCATATTGTGCTGTCTCAGCCAGACTGCAGTGTTTACTGTTTATTGTTCCTTTGTTTACTCTTATTGGTTTACTCTTACCCATATTCATTCTTGTACAGACATTATTTTTGATGTCATTTAGCCTGACATTAAAATTTCTTAACTCAAATCGTGCCTTTTAATCATTCACACACATGAACTTGGGAAGTGGGTAATGGTCACTCAGGTAGGTGAGGCTCTGGGTTGCTAATGCCACGCCACAGGAAAAGGCCCTTAACCCATTGCCCATATAAGCGTCACAAGGGAAAGTTGGAACCAGTAATGTTCAATGATGTAGAGGGAATGGCTAAAGGGAAATAAACAAACAGGAATTAATGGGAATTAAAGGTCCATGTACTGTATGCCTGCGGGGACCAAAGGCTTGCCAGTCCAGTCCAATCCCACAGACTGCTAAAGAAAAGTCCAGACTGGATATGATAGAAAGGCACTCAGTGCATCATACTATGGAGTTATACTCTGAAGGGCCAGAGCTTATTTGGTAGCACAAGAGGAACGTAAAACCTAGGAGATTTTAATGTTAATGGTTTTAAAGTTACGGCTTATCAGTGTGTAATGATTTCCATGATGTATTTACTATCTGACCTGAGCCACCAGACTTTTACTGAGGCTTTGTATTCTGTTTTCACAATTCTGGTTTTGACCCAATTACTGTGTAACATTTCTGAATAATGCCTGGCCTAGCTCATGCTGTTTGTTCCTCTCTTGACTCAGAAGCTTCAGAGCTCTTGGCCTTGTCCATGGATTTAGTAAAAAGCAATAAAGAATAAATAAATAATTTGGAACAAAACTGTCTTTCCCATAGAGTGAACAAGAATTACATATTGAATATTTAAAGCAACTACAATACTATTTAAGACCCTGTATATAAAGTGGATATAAAATGTCTTCATTTTTCTGTTAAAAATGGCAGGATTTTGTGATGAAAAAAATAAAAGCAAGATAAATTGTGTCATGTCTTATTGCCACCTGTAATGGGATAGAGCAACCAACAGAACTGAAGTTAAAAAGAAAAAAAGTTTTAGGCGATTTAATGAGGTCCAGGCAGCAGAGATTGTGTTTAGCATTGTCCAATCACATTTCAATTCATGTACAAAGGTAATACACACATCATCAATACAGTGATAATGATTAACTCAAAAATAATGTTTCTGTAGAATTTTGATACAAATTGCATCTTCCTGATTCCATCTGATTTCTGAAGTCTTGATCCTCAAATCACCTACAGTACAATGCAAAGCTTGTACTGAACATGATTCTATTGTTGAAACGTATCCATCTGGGTAAAGTTACAAATTTCTAAAATATTAAATGAACCATGGGAAAATGGGGCACCATACTGATACTACCAAGTAAAGGACATCCACCCTAATTGGAAAAAAGGACAAGAAGAAAACTTATGCAGTTTGCTAAGAGACTTAAGGCAACAATAAATAAGCAATCAGTAGGAATATCTGGTCATCACTACATGACATTTTTTTTTTTTTGCATTCTTAATTTTTAATGGCTAAGCAATGGAATTTGGTGATGCCCCTTTAAAAAATATATATATTTAAAAATATAACTCACACACAACCATGTGTTAAAATATGTTGGTTGAAGGTAGACTTTCTCAGGCCTGATTATAAAACAAGACAACTTACCATTCAAAAAACACCATGCCCAAGCTATCATTCAATTCAATTCAATTCAATTCAGTTTTATTTGTATAGCACTTTTAACAATTGGCATTGTCGCAAAGCAGCTTTCCACAATCAAAAGAATTATTTAAGTTTGTATGGAATGTGAATGTGTATGAATCAAAATGGTCAGATAGTCTCTGATGAGCAAACCGATGGTGACAGTGGCAAGGAAAAACTCCCTGGGATGGCAATAGGAAGAAACCTTGAGAGGAACCGGATTCAACAGGGAACCCATCCTCATTTGGGTGAAACAGAAAGCAGGAATTGATCTACATTCATACTGTGTGCTAGGTGGCAGGCAGTTCAGCATAAAAGTTGATGTTAATTGATGTTAATATGGAGTCCAGGTAGTTATTGGAGGCTCAGGACTTGTACTGGAAATTCCAGTCCTGAACTATCGAGCGACTACAGCCAAGTCAAGTCCTCAGAGAAACAGTTGTCAACATCAGTCGAGGCCAAAACCGTCTTCATGGTAGAGTGAAACCATCCCCAGACACCAGATTCATCCCAAAGAGACACACGGGGCATCCATGTGACGAGATCTCCAAACAGTAGTGGGGCACCAGGATGAGTGAGACAGGTCAAGAGGGCAGAGGGAGACTAGATCACTGGCAGCTCAGGAACGACGTGTAGCTCGACAGAGAGAGGGAAAGAGAGATAGAGGGGGAGAGAGCACAAGAGAGTGGAGAGCAGAAGAGAAGAGATAATGGTTAGGTATGGTTACAGTCACATAATGTATAAGGTGAATGGTTTTTTTTGTGCAGAGTGCAAGCAGGGACTCCAGCAGAACTAACAATAACAACATAACTAAAAGAGAGAGCCAGAAGGAAACACAGACATGAGGGCTCCCTGAGATGTAAAGCAACCAATCACCTAACCATCAACAAACCTGAGTGATTAATGAGAGATGGGAAGACAGCATCTAAACAAACCAGTTCACAATAATACTCTACGTTCATGAGTCCCCTAGATCTGCTCCGCTACCTAAGGCAAATCTATTTACAAAAATGGTTGGCTAAATAAATAGGTTTTTAACCTAGACTTAAACACTGAGACTCTGTTCGAGTCCCAAACACTATTTGGAAGTCTATTCCATAACTTTGGGGCTTTGTAAGAAAAAGCTCTGGCCCCTGCTGTAGTTTTCATAAAACGCAGTACTGACAAGCAGCCTGCATCCTTTGATCGAAGTTCAAAAGACTAGCAGTTCACTTAGATACTACGGCGTGAGACCATTTAATGCTTTATATGTCAAAAGTAGTATTTTAAAATCAATGTGGAATTTTACAGGGAGCCAATGAAGTAAAGATAAAATAGGGCTCGTATCTTCTGGTTCTAGTGAGGTCTCTCGCTGCTGCATTCTGAACTAACTGAAGCTTGTTTATGCACCTAGTTGAACAACCAGACAGTAAGGCATTACAGTAGTCCAACCTAGAGGTGATAAAACCATGAACTAGTTTTTATGCATTGTTTAGTGACAATATATTCCTTAACTTGGCAATATTTCTGAGGTGAAAGAATGCTATCCTGGTGATATTGTCTACATGAGCTCCAAATGAAAGACTAGAATCTATAATCACACCAAGGTCTTTCACTGTTGCACTTAATGGAACAGAAAGGCCATCTAAAGTTACAGTGTGATCTAAAATCTTGTTTCTGGTTGAATGCGGTCCTATGACTAGAACTTCTGTCTTATCAGGATTAAGCAGAAGGAAGTTAATTAGCATCCAGTGTCTTCTATCCTTTACGCATTGCTCAACTTCAGCAAGCTGGTTATTCTCATCTGGTTTTGCTGAGACGTATAACTGTGTGTCGTCACCTTAACAATGAAAACCATGCAACAACCACAATACCATGCTTACAGATTATGTTGCCCAAAGGAAGCATGTAAAGGGAAAAAAGCAGTGGCCCTAAAACCGAACCTTGTGGAACACCAAACTCCACTAGAGAACAATAATCACCATTTAAATCTACATGCTGATAACAATCAGTCAAATAGGATCTGATCCAGGAGAGGGCTGTTCCCTTAATTCCTACCACGTTTTCCAATCTGTGAAGGAGAATACTATGATCAACGGTGTCAAAAGCTGCACAGAGGTCGAGTAACATAAGCATAGTGACGCAACCCTGGTCAGAGACCAACAGGAGGTCATTTACAATTTTAACGAGTGCTGTCTCTGTGCTGTGGTGAGGCCTAAATCCTGACTGATACAGGGATGCTATTTCTATGTATATATGAGCATAGCTGCTCCACTACTATCTTTTCCCAAATCTTAGAGATAAAGGGGAGGTTTGATATCAGCCTGTAATTGAACAGCTGACAGGGGTCGAGGTCAGACTTCTTAATTATCGGTTTAATAACTGCTAATTTAAAAGATTTTGGAACATACCCAATGCTAAGTGAAGAATTAATTATTCTCAACAGGGGTTCTGTTATTTCTGGCAAAAAGAAATCTGAGAAAAGTAAAGTATATGTGAAAAAATAAAGGCTTAATTCAAACCACTCACAGCAGCCACTGTGTGGCACAGTAAGCGTCTTCACTTTAATGATCACATGACAGAAAGAAGCGATATGATAGTCTTGTCACGACACATCGGCTTTTGCTCAAAAATTGCATGGCTGTGTCTCAAGCTTTGCTGAAAACCTGGAAGTTTAAGGCTTCTAAAATAAAGTTATATGGCACTTGTCAAATTAATGTTTTGTATAGACAATCCTGTTGTGTCAGGGAATAATAATTTGCTAAAATAAGTAAAAGTCTGAAAATGGCATTGATAGCATTTTGCTGTAAAACTGTTCATATTCAGCCAGAAATTCACTACAGAATGATTACGGGATTGTTTTAATGGGTTACATTACTGATCTATACATGGCAATAGAATTTAATCACCAAATATAGAATTATTAATGTGTGTATGGAATGCTGGGAACTCAGTGGTTAAGCCACTGAGATACTGGGCTAGGTTAAACAAGACCCTTACCCCTTTAACTGCTTAGTTAGTGTCCGTACACGTGTGTGCGTTTGTGTGTGTGTGTGTGTGTGTGTGTGTACATGTGTGTTTCTGTACAGTAGTTTACTTACTAAGCTTTTTACAGTTTACGGTTTCCACATGTTCAGAAAGCAGAGACACTTCTGAGGTTCCTGGTTCGTTGCCATCCAGATACAGCTGTTTCAGATGTGTTAAATGGTTTGATCTCTGAGCGGAGTCCAGAGCAAGAAAGCCTTCCTCTGTAATACCCCTGACCCCCCACTGGAAAGAGGAAAAAAAAGGAAAAAACTTACAGCTCAGAAAACAGGTTCAGGAACCTTTTGGAAAAAGAGAGCCATAGGATGTGTGTTATAGTGAGTCTAACGACTAAGGATCATAAGTAATGCTCTCACCCCAGTGTCTCCAGTTCACAATCTTGTTTTGTTTCAGTCCAGCACAGAGCAGCTTCACTCCTGAATCCTTAACTTTATTGTGACTCAGGCCCACAACTTTGAGCCCAGATGAGGAAAGAACTGAGGACAGAACTCTCCAGCTTTCCCCTGTCCATTTACTTCTGTTCAGCCTTGGAGAGAAATGAAGATGCATCACTTCCACTCTTCCAGGACTTTCTTTTGTTCCTTGTGACATAATGTTAACAACAGCCACCAACATCTATACCAGTACCTCCTGTACTGGGGACACTGATGCAAGAGGTTGGAACTGATCTTCATTGCATTTATTATTTTATAATTTCATCTTAGATTTTAAATTTATAGTGAACTGGCAATAAAATTATGTTCTCTGTAATACTTTCAATTAAAATGTATAACATTAAAACCTAATATATAAACAAAACAGAAAGTAATGTGTGTGGTATAGAAAGATTTGCAAATTTTATAATCTCACAAAAGTTTCTCCAGTAGACTGACTCTTGAGCTCAGCAGAGAGAAGCTTCACTCCCGAATCCTTCAGGTTGTTCTGACTCAGGTCCAGTTTTTTCAGGATGGAAACATTTGAGCTGAGAACTGAGGACAGAAGTCTATAGCTTTCTTCTGTAAGATTACAACCCCACGGCCTAGGAGGGAATAACACTATACCAGCACTGTGTATGTACTGTAGAGACACACTCGCTGAGAAAGAATAACTAGTTCTGCAGCTATGAGTGCCAATACCTATAGCATTTGGAGCAGAATGACAACAAAAACTCATTTTGGTGAAGTATTGAGGTGCTCACCATACAGTAACTCCTTTAAACAGTGCCATTACTCTTGCTGGGATTAAATGGCTAGTCAAAGGAATTTGATTCTGGCCGTTTCTGGCTCTCAAAGTACAGACTAACATAAAACACTGAACATTTGTTATACTGTAGATAAAACACTATACACAGGCAGTAGACAACAATTAATCACTGTACAGATTAAATAAAGACAGGGGGGAAATTGAGTAGGTAAAAAATGAACATAAAGTGAGTGTGCAAGGTAGGGCAAGTAACCATCGTGTGCATCACTGACAGTATACTATAGTATAAGTAGTGCAAATAGCAATAGCAGTAGTATGTACTAGTAGAAGTAGTATTATGTACTAGTATAATTTGAAATAAACTAAAATAAAAGAGAAAGACGATGATCTTACCAGAGTATTTCCACTTTGCATTCTTCATTATTCAATCCTGCACAGAGCAGCTTCACTCCAGAATCCTTCAGGTCATTGTCCCTCAGGTCCAGTTTAAGGCTGGAGGAATTACCGCTGAGAACTGTACAGGTTTCCTCTGTGAGATTACAGTGGCATAACCTAGGTATATGAACATTACACATATCAGACTGATAACATGTAAAAATATTTCATTTTGGCTTTCCGTTTGTCTATGTGTAGTGTGCTTGGAGTCACTTATAGTGCTTGATTTTGAAACTCTTTCTAACTTTTAACCGGTGTAGTGAAGTTTGCATCAATTTACTGTAGCAAACTTTGGCAAATAGATAGTGAACTGTATTGGATTTCTTCCAGACATATTATTTGGTGTTGTGGGCAAATAATTCAATTTTAGTCTCATCTGACCACAACAGCTTTTTTCCACGTGGCCTCAGAATTTTTGCAAAGCTAATTTTAGCTGTGCATTTTTGCAAAGCTCAGTAACTCAGGTTTTTTTTTCTTTTGCAACCCACAATTACAAGCCACATTTAGTCATAAATTCCTGCAACTGATTCAGAGTTGCTGTAGGCCTCTTCGCATCTTGTCTGACCAGTTTCCTTCCGACTCTTTCATTCAGTTTGGAGCAGTGTCCTGATCCAGGGATGGTCTGTGTTGTACAAAACATCTTCCACTTCTTAATAATAGTCTTCACTGTGCTTCTAGGCAGTGATAAATCCTTTAATTTTTTTGTATCCATCTCCTGACTTGTGCCTGCATTAATTTAAAGTTGATTGTTTGCTTCAGTTACACTACCAGGGACTGAAATGCTCCAGCTTTTCATGTTCAGTTGAGTTGAGATCAAAATGACCACAGCTGATCACAGTTGAATGTCAAAATGGCTTTGTGTGCTGTTGAAAAGGTGATTAACTTCACCTGATCATTTTTAGGAGGAGGATAATTTTTATTTTTATTTTCAAAAATAGTTTTTTTTTTTAATTTATTTCTATTATTTTCTGACATGTTGGTGTATATATCTTTCACTTGAATGTTTAAAGTTGCTAAATACAGCTGGATAAATCAAAAACTGTGTCCATCTGCATTTCAGGCTGCAAAGCAACATAACGTGATTATTTTACAAAATGTTTCATCTATTGTATCCCTACAGACCAGTGTAGTCACCTGAGTTTCCTTGTTTTTCCAGTCTGGATTCTTTAGCTCTTCAAAGAGTTGCTTTAGTCCCGAATCCTGTAGGTTATTTTCATTTAGGTCCAGCTCTATCAGCGCAGGGTTGGAGTTTAGAACTGAGGACAGAACCCTACAGCTTTGCATTGTGATATTACAATGATACAGCCTGAAGGAGAAATTATGATATATTGAATCATCATGCACATACTTTTGGTAATTAGTTTAAAAAGTATAAATTGTACTTTTCTACTGTTGCACTTGTAACCTTATTTTACAAGCCCATACACATAACTTGTCACACTAATGCCAATGTGTTTATACTCTCTTAGAAAAATCAAAAACTGTACATTGACTACTGGACTTTTATTATTGCATCATCATTTAATATTATTTAAGTTTACAATAATTATATTAAACAAACACTTCAGTATAACAGTCTAGCATGTGTTGTAGCTTCTATTTCTGGGATAGGTTTTTTTGGACAATTTCAAGTACAGAATATTTACAGAATAAACAAAAATAATAATAAAATAAAATAAAAACCCTTATGCAATAAATTTACAAAATTTAGCTACTTACACAGCTTTTCTGGATACTTTCATAACTGCTTCAGAAGACATTACTCTGAAGGGTAATATTTACTCAAGTTAAACTACAGCTCATGCAGCTCCTGTTCTGAGTTTAGTACCACAAACAACACTGCTGACCACTGAGCAGGAGAGAGACTGGCTCCACGAAGATGGCATGGACCTCCTCTTTTTAGGTACATTTGAACTTCCTGCTGTAGAGACTGATCATTCAGTCTATTCAGACAGTGGAATAAATTTATGGATTCCTCTACAGGGGGATCCTCCCTGGTCTTCTCCTTGGTATACGCTCCTGAGTACAGTGTTCTGTCAGGTCTTCCTCATAGATTAGGATTCCGTTCTCTAGTTTCCGTTTCTCCGTTCTCTTGGAAAGCCAGTTTTCCCAGTGCCTTAATACTCTCTCTGGTCTGCTGAAGATCAGGGTCACATTTCTGATGGTACTTTTGGTCCTTATGTTTGATTAGGTTTGTTTGAATAGTTTGATTATTCATCCAGACCATCAAAGATGAACAGTGTTTTATAGGCTTTTATTTGTATGTATTTGCAATGTAGAATAAGTATAATGTAAAAGGCAAGTATTATGCTGGATAAATAAATTCGATATGTATAGTTAATTGAGCTTTGTCTAAAAATAGTGCTTAGCATTCATACTCTTACCGAGTGTGTTAGCAAGGTCTGTCTGGTTCATGTTCTTCAGGACATGCATTAAGATTTTCAGCACTTCCTCTTGGACACTGGGCATATCTTGCACACCCTCCACCTCCCTCTCAGTGCATTCTTGGTAATCTGGGTTCAGCAGATTCTTGAATCTCTTCAGCTCATTAGTTAACAAAGTGATGACTTTGTGCTCCAGTTCCTGAAACAGTAACATACATAAACTGATTTAAATTTACAATAAAAAATATTGTAATATCACAGTGTTTTTGAATGTAATATCATAGGTTTACACCAATCAGTCACAACAGTACAACACAAATCATTATGCCGGATATTTCCTATGTTTCCCTTGTGCCGGCTAGACAGCTCTGGGCCTGTGCTGTGGTATCTGGCACCAGGATGTTGGCAGTGGATGCTTTAGATGCTGTGGTATGTGGGTGGATCGCACTTGTTTGTCTGGTGCATTCCATGAGGCTCATTGAGATTGGGATCTCATGAGTTTGGATGCCAGGTTAGAAGCCTTGGGTTATTTGCCTGCGGGGGCCTGTGCATGGCGGCCTGTGATGCCTTGGGTATTCTAATGTCTTTCTGTCATCGCCAGCATTGACTTTTTTGAGTCTCTGATCCCAGAGATATTTAACTTTCTCTGGGATCAGACCCACTGGGTTGGTCTTTGGTCCCTTTGGCTTATCCAGTAACCAGTTGGCTGGAATATAATTGCTAATTAATGCTATCTTGTTAATATTATGGCTGATAAGTGTATAAGTGATCATTGGTTTTAACCACTGGAATTTTCTCAAACAAACCATTATGTTGCTGCATAAAAGAAAACAAATATCTGACTAAGCCATATCATCAAATGTATTAAATAACCAAATTTAAATATGTATACATTTTAATATTAATTGTGAATCATCAGGCATTATCCATGTACCCTGAATATGGACTCCAGCTGATTCCTGCTTTTTGATTTCCTTTTTTTTTTATTCTGGGGACAAACAAATTAGAAATTATATAGTATTTTATCCCCTGAAAACAATCAATTCACACATTAGTTATAACATGACTGTAGTAATAACATACATTATTTCAGTCTTCCGTTCTTTTTTAAATTTATCCCCCTATTTCCGAATTTTCCGATTTTCTCCCCTAATTTAGTCGTGTCCAATTCCTCCCAGTCACTAGGGGGCTCCCACATTAAGCTTCTACTGCCAATCAGTCGGGAGGGACGCAGACTATCACGTGTTTCCTCCAACCCACGTGATGTCACCGACCATCTCTGTGCCCACCGTTGGGGGCGGAGTATCACACTCAGAGGACAGCGCTATTCGCTCCCTCGGCTTAGGTGAGCTCACAGACGCCCCTGATTGGCTTGTAGAGCCGTATTAATGTGGGACCACAAAGTACCTCTCATCCCTCCCCTCAGAGAGAGCTCGGCCAATCAGATCTCTCTAAGCCTCCGGCTGAGAGAGGTTACAGCATCACCCGGGGATTGAACCAGCGATCTCCGGCTGATAGGGCGAGCACTTTACCACTGCGCCACTCGGAGGCTTTCTCATACCCTTTAATCAAACCACGAGCCTCCACTCTGTTTCTCACGATTGAACAGCTGTTGTGTCTCCTCAGTGCCGAGGTCCCGGTCACAGGAGTCGCTCCTCCAGTCTCAGCCTCACCGTGGAGAGTGCTTTAGAAAGTTTTGACTTCCTCAACACATCAGACTTCGATGATGAAGATACTGGGGATGACAACACTGCCGTCTCACGTGCTGTATTCTTCGACATGGAGAATGAAAGGATGAGGTAAGTTAGGTAGTTTTTCTTTTTTTTTTTTTTTACCAGGGCAGCAATTTAGTGATTGAATTCTGTATAGTGATTGAAGTGATTAAAACAGGGCAAGTCGGCATCCCGAGGCACGAGGTCATCTCAGTGAAGCCCTGACGGAGGACACAGGTGTGGGTAACAGTGTAGCGGGGAGTCCCCTGCCACTCAGCACAGGCAATGAGAGTCTGGATATGGCCATCGTCATTCATTTGCAGTATTGCAACCATCTCATTCAGGTGAGACACACACTTTTGCATCAATCACAGCTTTACATCCATCACAGCTGTAGTGTTAGTCATTTCTACTTTTCACGCTCTGTTTACCAGCACAACTCACTGAATGTGGGTTATGTAAATGCTACATGTATTACACGTGTTGACATAAAACACTCCTCATTTGTTTATGTGGTCATAGATGCTAACTTCAGGAGGAAGCACATGGCAGCATAAGCTCTATTTGCAGAAACTCTCCATCCAAACCGAGTTGCTGGAGGAGTTAACAGAGAACAGCATAGAGTGGCTGGGAAGCATCAGCTCAGCAGCTGAGGGTGAGTGTGTGTGTGTGTGTGTGTGTGTGTGTGAGCTTTTGTGCTCGATATGATGAGATCTCCGTTGAACAGGCATTCTCTTAAATTGTACACTGAACAAAAATATAAACGCAACACTTTTATTTTTGCTCCCATTTTTCATGAGCTAAACTCAAAGATCTGT
>JAOVVB010000030.1:6666028-6682268 GCA_028570985.1 Heterobranchus longifilis
GGCGGGGGGGGGGGGAAATCATGTGAAATTGAGTGTCAGGACAAGATGGTAAATATTCCTATATAGCCTCCAGGGATGACCGAATGCCTTATAAATATGTGGAGCAAATAAATACAACTCTGTCTCTTTTATATATAAGCAAGAAACTTGGAGAGACCCAAGTAATGTAATATTATAATGTAATATTATACTGAAACTGAAAGTTTTACATGAGTACTTATTAATTCTATTTTACATGTATTCAATAAAACATAAGAACAATAATCATTTTCACAATTGAGCCATGCTTCAGGTTTGATTTGCCCGGGTATTAAAAAAATCATTTGGATGAGTCCTCTCTCCAAACGGTCCTAGGATTACTCCAGCTATAGAGAGAGATATATATCGATATGCAGGTAGATACAGTATATAGGTTAATTCCCTTTAAATTAGCTGGAGCTTTTATTATTACATTATTACATAATTACTGCAGATTAATTTAGATTCTTGAGAAACATAGTATACCCGTTACCAAACAGCAGTTGGTACAGATTTACATTTATACATTTTTGTGTATACTGGAAAATACCACGAACCCTGCCTGTGTGTGTGTTTATTCTCAGTGCTTCCTGGGCTGGCGGAGCGGTCAGCGTTGCTGTCCCTGTGGTGCGAGTTTACTGGGTCCGCATGCTTGTTTCACAGCACAGTGGAGCGGGTCCTCAAACACATGCAGCAACACTTTACTGCACCACTGCAGGAGACTCACCCTCACAACAGCACAGACTCGGGTACACACCTCACACCACACCACACCATACTTACACTGCAGCCTCACACGTCTTGGTCTTTCCTGTTTCATTCTTTAAACACCTCATAACTACATCAGTTTCATATTGGTTTCACTGTAATAACTGAATTCATTGTAGTTACTAAATAACATACTTGAACAGTACAGATGTTTTATTGTAAATTTGGCTCATATGTGCCTGAACATTACTTAGCTGTGTGTGTGTGTGCAGTGATTAGGCTGGTGGTGACCGAGATGATGGACAGAAATGAGCTCTCCTCCACGCCTGCCTTTCTATCACAGGATGTTTTGACAGTGTTCCAGTTTTACAGCTACGCCGCCAAGCACAATGTCATAGACATGCAGCAACACCTGCTGGAGGTGGCGAGAGAGGGTACGACACACTTCCATATACATGTAAAACATGGACAGAGTGAATCAAAGATGAGTGATGTTTCGTTCATTGTGAAAAACTGCTACTAAATCACTATTGTAGTGTTATTCCATATTTTTAATGGAAGTTTTATGTAATTGTCCAAAAACGTGAATTCCCTGCCCTGTTATCCATATACAATAACAGGAATGTCGAGTATCAAACTGTCTAAATGTCTAAAAATAATCAGCATCTTATGACCTTTTGTCTAATTTCATCCCAATTTTAGCCCTTATTCTTCACAAGAACATTACATGGTCATGATCAAATGAGTTTTCTGCAAGAAATTACATACTCGCTATAAACATTTTGCTTCCATATATCACTACACCTAAGTCATTTAATGCACCGAAAAATAAAGGAAAAAAAAAACGGTACATCCCAGTTCCAGAACTTTACCAGAATGATGGGATGAATTCAAGAATCATGATCCAAAGCCTACCACGTGTCACATGTTGGAGGCGGTGCTATAACGTGGGCATGTAATGGCTGCTAATGGAACTGGGTCACTGCTCTTTATTAACGACTAGCTGAAGTACCTGTCATTGACAGGATAGAGTTAAAAGGTAAAGCTACAAATAAGCTGATCAGCTTTAATGTAATCAGTGATATTATGATGTCAGGTTGAAGCCCATGTATCTGTCTGCCTGCAACAATTGATTTGGTGTAACGTTATATGGTATTAATTTCCACTGGATTAGTGGCTAAATATTAGGAAATTGACTAGAGTCTATGTCGGAGTTTGGTGTCATACCGTAGTACACTGTGTAAGAATCGTTTATATGTTACCAAGTTGATGTGTTTCAGCTGAAAATGACAAAGCTGTTTGGTTTTTGTAAGTGAGCATCTGTTACTGAGTAAATGCTTGTTTTTATATGGTATGCAGTTACTGCTCTATTAATGATTCACTGATTTATTCTGTCATGGTTTTCCTGCTGCCTGTTGATTTAAAAGTGATTTGGTTGTAGCGATATTAAACATGCATGTTTTGCGTGTTGCAGCCACATTTGCGGAGCATCTGAGTACTGCTGATGCCAAGTGCTCTGTAAAGGAGTTGCAGGAAATGTCCATCACGGCCCTCCAGCCCCGAACACATACACTACGTGTTCTGGCTGGCCTCCTGACCTCTGATGACCCTGACCTTAGTAAAGCTGCCTTTGCGTTTCTCTCCAAAGCTGCCTCGCATCCACTTTTTAGGTCAAAGGTCAGTGTCGCATTGACCCCACACTCACTCACCGTCTTTTGATCAATCGGTGCATGTGCATGTTTTTTTTTTTTGCTGACTGTTTCAAATAGAAGCAGTTCAGAGTTTGATCATGTGTCTGTCGGTGTGTGTTGTCAGGCAGTGCATTACTACACACAGGCCTTATCAGAAGTAGGCATACATGCACAGAGAGCCGCTTGTGCTGCCCTGAGCTGTCTTCAGGTCAGTACAATTAAAGTACAGGTGCACGATAATGTTAAAAGTGATCATGTTAAAGAATGTGTGGAAAGCATACCTTTTTAATCTCTTCGTCTCAGGCTGTGGAAAGCATCAGAGCAGTCGTGGCGCTGTGCGACTCCGCCGATGAGGAGCTACGCCATATTGCCATGCAGAGCCTCCTCACATTCGGTATGTCCGCATTAGCAATGGCTTTTCTAAGTGCATTTTATTTCATATGAATCAGAATTGTTTAGCTTAAAATGAGCAAAGAATCATCGCATGGGCAAAACTCCATATGTGACATCCACAACAGTATTGTATTGTATTACAAAAATTTGCAAAATGTTTTATTTTCTCTAAAACATGACACTTGCCAGGTACAGTATATTGCATAGCAGTCCATTAAAAAAAATTTTGATAGTTAATTATGCAAACCAAGTCAGTGTTCAGAAAGTTTCACCGTCAGATCTTTGACAAAATGTGTGTGTTTTGTGCGCAGGTGAGGAGGGCCGACTGGCATACGAGCAGTTGGACACAGTGCCAAGGGAGATGGTGCGACTTGGTACGCGTCGTGGCACTGCCGTCACCACTGCCTTCTAAGATCAGCAAGTTTAAAAGCCCACAGTACCGTTCCTGTGTCCAACTGTGTCCCACTTATCCGGGCGTGGGTGTGCCTAGGCATTAAGTACTGAGGCACTGTTCCTCACAAAGACACTTCGTATCAGGGCTTGATGCACTGATCAGTTCTAGCAGTAGTTCTCACTTTTGATGATCACTCACATCCTGATTAATGTTTTTTTCTAACTACCATTTACTTCTTGGTTGGTACTAGGTGAGGTTTCTGAATTTGCACTTGTCAGAGGCATGTACATAGAGCGCATTATTGTTGTATCGTGTGGCGAAACGTACCCAAACTACCTGAGACTCGTGCTTTTCAGCTTCAGGGATTCTGAGGGACATGTTTTTATCTAACCCTCGTAATTACTCAGTGTATAAGATGCGAGTTAAAAAGTCCTAACTGTGGGCATCACTGGACAGAGTCGAGCTTAGCTCTACACCATGTTGATGCTAATAACAGAAGATCATATCTGTTTATCCAGACCTCTCATAAGGTTCACTTTACTTTGCAGTGCCACCAGTTAGCGTCACACAAAGCTGTCTTGTTTGGAATAATGAGCAGTGGAATGGTGACAAACATGGTGGTCTGCTACTAGTGACTGAAGAGACAAGCTTCTTCAGTATTATCCTACAGATTAAGTATTGCATAAATATGGGATGAATGCTTTTGGTGAATGGCAGAACAGATAGCTGTTTGCATGTGCGCGTGTGTGTATGTTAAAATGCACTTTTTGGTATCTCAAGAAGTCTTAATGGATTTACTGTGAATTTGGTGTTAAGCTTCAATGAAGACTAAAAGTATAGCGCTCTGTGATCCAACTCGCTTCTGTGCCTAGTGTAACTGTACTACTGAGTCGCATTTTTAACTGTGACAACTCATTTTTTCATGCCTTTATTTATTTTTTTAAAACGTACACCCTTGTACGTTTTTTTTTTCTTTTTAATCATAAAATTGCGTTGTATCTGCAATATACTAAACATAAGTATTTTATTTTATTTCGTATTTTGTGATTATTCCTCGCAACCACAGTCACATTTTGATGTTATTACTGTAACTTTTAAGTTGTTTTATTGATCACTTGATATCTTACTATAGTACTTAATGTGCTTAGTAAGCACTGAAAAAGGTTTAGTGTTTATAGTATAGCCGGTTTTGTCATGTCACTTATTTCACAAATTTCTAGCCATAATTCACACAGGAACATCACAGGTTTATTGTATTAACTTTTAATTTTTTTATTTAATTTTTTGCACCCCGAGTTCTCATTTTTATAGTATTTCTGGACTTGGCCATTGAAGAATCAATTTAACACCAGTCTCAAAGTTTTTTTTTTTTACATACTTTGTGAGTTGTGTAATGAACATTAATGTGCTTTATTCAAATCCAGGCTTGCGCATACACAAATTTACATTTTCACTAACAAACTCTGAAGATCCTGTTAAATATTTTAGTATTATTTTTCATAACTGGTTTGAGATTAAAGCGTTTGAATTAGCAGGGTAGGAGTGCTGCATGAACAGCTTTAGCACAACTTGGAATTTAATGAATGCAGCACTCTGGCTCTCAAACCTGTTGTATAATATTTCCATTCAGTTTATTCTTCTTTGTGTTTATAATATTCCTCTGTCTTGCAATAAAGTTTATTTTTGGATAATGTTATTCACCGAAAGTTTTTAAAAGCTTCCATTTACTTTTTATACTGGACAAACTTATTTGCTTAATATCTGCAACAATAAAGTCTATTATATAAATCTTAAGGCAATATAAAATTGGGAAATATTTACACTAGATCTGTAAATGAAAATTTACAAAATTAAAAGAAGTCTACATTTGTAATAAATGCAGAGCATGATTGCTAAGTGTACATACTAACATGGGGCAGTTTTCCTAAATCTTTAAATTAACGTAGTTAACCAGTTTCCTCAAATAACCAGTCAGCTGGAGGTCATTGGAATATTGCCTGTACACCTCCACTTCTTGGGGGCCATTCATGAGGTCGGTCATCCAACCAACACCCTGGGAAATGCTGGTTTAACATGCACTCTAGGAGCAAAATGGGGTGGTGCACCATAGCCCTCCAGCGATACTTCAAACACAGACCCTTTTTTTTTTGACAGCAATTCACAACAGTATATATAAAAGGGATATTTACAGATGCAATACAAAGCAACTTGACACCTAGGTACTGTGATATCAGGTCTCTGGTGATAGATAAACTTTTGTATTGGAAGCAGGTGGGTTGGGGGGAGGCAACCATAAGGATTTGTGACCGACAAGGTCAATGGGGCAGTGAAGTTGATCCCACATAACTACTATAGCTCAAAGTGCTAAGAAGTTTAATACTGGTCCCAGGAGAAATGCAGCAGCCCATAGTTTTGGTGGCAAAAGGATAGACCTACTTAGTATTAGGCAGGTGGTCATAATGTAAGCCTTACTAAATTAACACATTTTGCACTGCAGCAAGGAGACTGTTTCACTTTGAAAACAAAGTAAAAGCTAAATTAAACATACAAAGTATTGTAAAAAGTGTTATAAAAATATGGCCATTTATTCATGTACATGAATAGTCAGTTTTACAAAATGTACATAACCATGCAGTTTGGAATTTTTACAGAAATAAAAGTTTCAAATAAAAAAAAAAAAATCTTAAAGATAACTGCACATCACTAGTTCAAAGGAAAAAGAAACAAGTTAAATCAAACAGCAATGTCACAGTCCCGAATTGTCCAACACACATGCTTAAAAACTACTTTGATTCATCATCTGAGGACGCATCATCCGTTTCTGTCACAACCCGTGTTCTCGCCTGTTCTGTGCTCGTGTTCTCGTCTTCCAGATCACTTCCACAAGAGTCTTCATTTTTGCACTCAGGATCTTCAGTGTCAAAGGCAATTTCTCGTAGTTCTTCCAAGTTGTCTGGACTTTTACCAGTTAACCTCTGTCAAAGAATTAGTTAGTTAGTACTTTTAATATAAGAGCATCTTTTTATCCGACATATGTTGTCCTCTATACAGAAATACTACAAGTCCTACAAATGCATCACTTGTGATGGATAGCATGTTAAGTAGCACCTTTGTCAAGGGAGTTACTCTACCAAAATGTGCAATTTTAACAACCTCAGAATGACTATAAATACAATTATAATAAAGATCTTACCTCGATCATGTCAGCCATGTGTTGGACATGCTGTGCTAGTTCCTGTAGTTCATCATTTTCACTTCGCAGTTTGGCAATCTGCTCATCTTTATCTTCTATTTCTTTGTGAAGCTATTTGGGAAAACATTATCATTCATCTTTTAACTGGCAAAACTCAATTAGTTTCCCCTCTATGCAGAATAGAACTGCTCAGTTTAATAAAGGCTTATAATTGTTCCACATTTTTAATATACATTGTTTTATAAACAATGTGCAAGCCACCTGTAATTCCTGTCTAAACAAGAGACGCAACCTGACATTTTGCTTACAAGAGACATGTAAGCTAAACATGCTCACATTTAATACATCTTGTGAGGCCGGTTTTTGGTTTTCCCATTTTGGGTACTATTACAGTAAACAGAATACTATAAAACCTGTAGAGGGAATGACATCAGCACTGGATTCTAAGCCAGTGAGCAAAACCTACGCCATGATGACTCATCTGTGCTGAAAAAATAAAATTAAAAAAATAGCCAAAACCACTGACCTTCTCATTCTCTTGGAGAACGTTGAAAAGCGCTTTTCGGCGCTCCTCTGCCAACTCCTTCCAGTAAGAAGAGCTGGGCGTTTCTTGGGGGAGGGGAAGGAAAATGAATTGCCATCATGATTTGACTAGGGTTGACCTCCCTTTTATTTAACTACACTGGCAATATTACATTTAGATATTAGTCTTATTTAGACATGAGTCAATGTGACCAAATCTCATACAACTTAGTTACCTTTGACCATCAGCTCATAGGCCTCTTCAGAGATTCCTTCAGTGTGATTTTCATTTTCTGGCTCAGTATGCTTTACTGCCACTTCAGCTTTAACCCTCTTAGAGCCCTTCACTTGGTCAGAACCCCACATCTTCCTCTTAGGAACAGCCTTCCCAGTCTAGAAGACCAAACAAAGAGCGGGGGGGAAAAAAAAAAAAAAAAAAGTTTGTGGTCTGGTCTTAATTCATTTTAGCCAATTGCTCCATCATTCAACATACAAGATCATGCTGTGTACCTGAATCATCTTCCCAAGGGGCTTATTGACAGCAGATGGTTGGAGGATCTGTAGTGTTCTCCTCATGGAGGACACCCCTGATGATTGTGCTGTAAAGAAATTCTACAGGACACAGGACAAACAGGCTGAGAGGCAGTATCACGATCATTAAGATCTTAAAATTGAGTTAGCAAATGGCCTGAACTGAAACTACACTTCTCTGCCTGCATGGCAGAACATTCCCACGACTCCCTCGTCTCCACTTACACACTTGTTAACTGTCACAGTGAGACATAAGCGAGCACGGTAGCTAAGCAGCACCGTGTATGCATGCTTACCTAGCGTGGGAAAGGGGCAGGACAGTCAGCTACAAGCAAACCACCTCAAATTCCCACAGTAAGCCATTGGTCCTTACACATTCTTACTGCAGGAACCTTAGACAAATAATTACTGTTGGAATTTGTTTTAAAAAAAAAAAAAAAAAAAAAAACTTTTTACTGCCAACTACGAGTTGGTTAATGTTTTCACCTACAAACACAGTGGCAGTAGAAGTCACAGTTAACAGGATTAAACACCAGCACACAGTTCAGCAAGCTGTGTCTGTATGAGAAATGATTAAACTTGTGAAACCAGGGTTCATGTAAAAATCAAGACAAGGACATAAATTACACAAATTAATGTGAAACACATCACTTTAAAGTATCCCTCAAACTAATTCTCAATGTTTAACTCCTAGGTTGAGCAATACTGATTATACTGACTGGTGCTGGGACAATTTCAGGACACACTATACACAAAGCAAGACAGCAGTTTTACAGATTTTAAACAGAACAAAACCAATGGCTTTGAAATATAGCAAAAGCAAAATCAGCCATGTTTAGAGACAAAATGCAAACTATTTTTTTTAAAGGGTAAGAAACCCCCACATTTGCCCCAATTGTACAGTTTTCAAAACAATTTTACTTCCAAATCTAACAAGTAAACTTCATGCATACCTTTAGGTTTTCACATGGATTCTCCACTTGCTTCATTTTTCTGACAGAACTCATTTCTTAGGTTATCTGCAGATAGGTAAAAAGAAAACCAGATCAAGTTTAGTCACCTATACATGAACTTGGTATAAATAAGTTCATACTTATTTATAATAGTCAGTCATTAGCCACCTATACACTTCAATTTTACTCATAGCACTTAACATTGGTCATTATCACAAATTTAAATTATCAGATTCTCAGTTTATTCAGACTATTACCAATAAGATAGAAAGCATTATAATAAGGCTTCACTTTGAATGGCTTTACAACTGGTCTTAGGTAAATTAAGATTCACAATACAAGTCTGACTGACCTAATTCTTTGCAGGTCATTTTGTTAAAAATATATTTACAGCATTTGGCAGACGCCCTTAGCTTAACATCTAGAAGTTTGGTTAAACTACGACCCTAATGGAGGGCAAAACCCCTGGAATAACCAGGGTAATATTTACCAAATAGGTGCAAAATTAAGAAAATGGTACTTAGAATACGCATCGTAACAGGTTGGCTGATTAGCGTCTACGCAACACCAATTATTTTTGTTAAATGACTGAAAGAACGAAAACGACCAGCTGATATGCTAGCTAAACCAACGCAGGCGCCAAAATGACGTCACCAAAAACAAAGCACAAACACAATGAATAGTCGTTTTTAACCGTTTTTTTTTCAACAAGAAGGCACACAGTTACTCAATTTATCGGGTTAAAAGTCAGAATAAACGAACCAAGTTAAATAAAAATGACCCGCTAGTTCACACACACCTCACACTACAGCCTGAGTTTTAGACCTGCTAGCAAGCTGTTCAAACTTAAAACAGGTTTTCTCAAACCACCAATAATTTAAATAAGCTGTTAAGAAACAGGCCACTGGAAAAAATGTAAAAATACTAATAATAAACTACTTACCTTAACGTAAATAGCGTGACTTTACCTTTGTAACTTTACCACACCGTGTTTTATTACAAAGCAGATAAGGAAACAGTGTAAGGCGCGCGCGCCACAAGCTTAAGTAGCGGCCCCGAGTTTGATCACGTGATCCTGAACCGCACGAAATGAATCTTTCTCATGATTCCGAGTCATTTAGATCATTTCAGAGAAGTTGTACGAATCGTTAATGATCTAGTTTCAGATTGGAATTTGTAGCCGAAATCTCCATGTTATATTAGAACACTTTCATCCAGGTCCTGTATAATGTTCTGTTTTTACTGTTTGAGCAAACCTAATCAGATTTCCCTAAACACTTAAGTCCTGCCTAAGAATCATTAAGCCAACATTAATATTTGCAAAAGCCAAAAAGGTAAAAAAAAAAAGAAGAAGATGCGTTTAGAGAAATGCACAAACATATGTTATGGACTCCCATGTCAATGTTAACCCTAAGAGTTGACAGTGTAATAAATAATGTGTAATAAACACTAGTGTGAAAACAGTTCACTACAGCCTGTATATTTTCTCACAAGGAACCCATGTGACGCGGCGAAAAGGTTGCCAGATTTAGTGAGTTTTATGTACATTCTGAAAAGTAGGTCGATAGTGAGTAACGGATAAACTTTTCACAATACAAATGAGACATTACACTTACTATTTACTTTTTCCGTACACTTAATTTTTATTATAAAATTTACAAAACGAAAACAAAACATACAACGCCAGCGATTTTACCTTGCAATTAAATTGGTTGGGTTCGCAAGGATCTGGCAACTCTTTACCACCAGCCCTGCCTGGTGTTCCTCGTCAGCCATTTTGAGTTGTTTGTTCAGTGTGGGGTGACGGCTTGTTGTTCTTCGGACAAACAGGGATCAAGGCCGAGGTCTCGAAGAACCGCTCGAAAGACATTTCACTCCACCATTTTATAATTATGGGTCCACCACGAAGCAAATCTAGTCGTCTATTATCTGAAAGAAGGGAGAATCAAAATTGGTTTGTCAGTTTATCTTGACATGGCACGAGAGGTTTGGTCGGTTGGTTTTGACGACTGAGGAGAAGCTTAACAACAAACGCAGCGGAGAGAACCAGGCTCGGCTAAAAACAACCAAGCTTTTGCACACGAGAGATTATTTTAACGTTTGTCATTTGATAGCAGGTCATAAGGTTGCGGTTTCAGATTTCACTAGTTTGACACAATGATGCTTGTGTTCCGATAGTTAGCCGTTACAGAAGTGAGCTAACTGAATTAGCCACGCCACGCACTTCTCATCTCTGCTAGCATAACCAGCTAGTAAATACGGCACCGGGTAGAAAATGTAACTATCGGACAGTGACAACGCGTTAGCTAGCGGGGTGTCATAGAGGATCTCTCATTACTCTGACATGTAGCTGACGGTTAAGTGAACTTCACTTTGCAGTAGTTGACCTAGTGTGTGTGTGTGTGTCTGTGTGTGCAAAGCTTTGCTGGTCAGGTTTCGTTAGCTGGCGGGCACAGGAAAGCCCAAGGATGGTGAAGTACAACAGCGGGGCCACATCAACAACCCTTGGGTCAGATTTTTGGCCATAAAGCCCAACATGTCGAGTAGTCTGTACCTTGTCCTTGCACCTGGTGCCAACTTCTCCAGGCATCTTCGTTTCTCTGTCATGGTCGGCTTTCTCCCCTGTCACTCAGCTGTGCGTTACTGAGAGTTTAATGCATCAATATGAACACCAGTTACGTGTGTCATGGAAGAGACTCCAAAATCCACAATAGTCAGGACTAGAAAGAGTTATACTAGAATAATACTAGAATAAGGTTGTGAAAATCCAGGGTACAAAACACCAAGGCTTTACTTCTGCATTTCCAAAACTGTACAAAAAGTTATTGGCATGGATTTCAGCAATTTTATCAGCTCTAAAATACTGGTTTGATATTTGGATCTCACATAATTTTGTTGCTTTTCTGTTTATGAAAATTGGGACTTTTTTTTTTCTTTGAAAAAATGGTGTGATATTCAGATTCGAATCTTCAGGCCCCAGGTGTGCTATCTAATATTAATCTAAAGATGACTTGATTTCAATTTGGAAGATTTATCTTTTCTTAATTAGGTTTAGCGACGTTTACAATTAGTGGCAGATTTTTTTTTCTTTCTTTAACTATTCCCAAAAAAATAAAATAATAATAATTGAAATAGCATAGCCTGCATTCAGAAAGCCTTGAAAGCTGAAAAGGTGATTGAGGGAATTAAGTCTTTACTATAAAACAATGGGAGACCCAAACTCTCGACGAAATCAAACCCGAAACCGACTCCGTGCCCAGCTACGGAAGAAACGAGAATCCTTGGCTGACCAGTTTGACTTCAAAATCTACATTGCCTTCGTGTTTAAGGAAAAGGTGCTTGATGCATTGACCTAACCTTTAATCATTTCCCAGATCTCTCTTAGCTTTGGTTGTACCAGTTTTGGTATGACTTGGTGATTTGGCTCCCTAGTTAAAAGAAAAAGTAATATTAAATGCAAACCAATAAATATCTATATATATAAATATATAGCAATTTGTATTCAACGCTCTTGTATTTATGATTTGCCAGATTTAGAATTAAACAAAATTTTGCAGTAAACTAATTATTATCGATTATTATAGCATAACTGTTGTCAAATTTTGTCTTTTGAGCAGAAAAAGAAGTCTGCACTTTTTGAGGTAGCTGAAGTGGTACCTGTTATGACCAACAATTATGAAGAAAATATCCTCAAAGGAGTGAAGGATTCAAGCTACTCCTTAGAAAGTTCTTTGGAGCTTCTTCATAAAGATGTTGTGCAGTTGCATGCCCCTCGCTACCAATCTATGCGCAGGGTAAGAAATATTAAGATTTGGGGCAAATTATTTTATTTATTTGATTAGGATAAAAATATTTTTAAACAAAATTTTCAAACATGTAGGACTCCAGATTATTTACATATGATTGTTTTGGGCACAATTCTCAAATGCACAAGGTTTGCATATTATGACCTTTTTTGATTTTGCCAGTGTATTTGTGGTGCACCAAACTTGAAATAATCTTTACGCACACTCAATGGACAAAACTTGGCTCTTTATTTCAATTGTCAGTCATGAAGTTTCAGTAACATCTTGTATTTTTTAAATATTTGATTTGTTTTGCTATTATGCTCACTATGCAAATGAAAATTTCAGCATGAGAATTGTGTCCTAAAATGAGAATTGTCTGTTTTTTTGTTTGTTTGTTTTTGTTTTAGAAAAAGGAATTATATTAATGACCATATAAAACATTGTAATTCCATGTTCTCTTTCTATAGGATGTTATAGGTTGCACACAAGAGATGGACTTCATTCTTTGGCCCCGCAATGATATCGAGAAGATAGTGTGTCTTCTGTTCTCCAGATGGAAGGGAGCAGACCATGAACCCTTCAGGCCTGTTCAGGTGACTACTTGATATATGCATTAGTAGTATTGATGTTTATAAGCTGTTAAGTGTAGCACTGTTAACATCTGCATGTGTTCCTTATCTTTTTGTTCATTTATTTGTTTAATGTTGTATTCAAAGGCCAAGTTTGAATTTCACCATGGGGACTATGAGAAGCAGTTTTTGCATGCTCTTGGCCGTAAGGACAAGGCTGGGATGGTGATGAACAACCCAAATCAGTCTGTGTTTCTTTTCTTGGACAGACAGCACTTGCAGGTCGGTTGTGTTCGGACAATGATAAAGTCTTAAAATATTTATGTACACCTTTTATAATTTTAATATTTATACACTTTCTGCAGACTCCAAAAACCAAGGCCACAGTTTTCAAGTTGTGCAGCCTTTGCCTCTACCTGCCACAGGATCAGCTGACCTGTTGGGGGGTCGGAGACATCGAAGACCACCTCCGCCCATACATGCCAGATTAGCAGAGACATAGAAGATTCCTGCCCCAGGTCACTGAAGCAAGTTGACCTCATACCCAACTCAGTTGAATAGAATTGCCCTTGTGCGTGGAACTCTCCTTTTTGTTAACCACTCATTTTCATTCTGAAGTTCATTTTAGTTCATTCTTATATCCCACCTACCAGACAGTTTTGGTTCGGTTCACCCATTTATCCTACCCTTAACCTGTCTGCCTTTATTTGAACTTGCACGAACATTGTTTTTGAGTGGTTGTTCTCTTGGAGCAGCACTGTCGACACCACCAATCACAGAAGGAACTCTTTAGTGGGGGAATATAGCAAAAGCAAACCAATGTCAGGGGTGCCTTAAATATGGGCCTCTTATGTTGGACTGATTCTGATATCAGTTTCATGAGTGGATAGTTGACATTGTCTTTATTGTTTTTGGGAGAAGGATAGTTTTAATATTAATGACAATCAATGACCGGATTAAACAGCCTTCATAGTCAGCAAAATGGCTAATTTTAGTAGGTGAACAATGCTTGTTAAAAATTTATTTGGGGTAGACATTGCTTCTCATTTTTTTCAACTGCCTGAGTTTTGCTGGACATTTTATTTTGTGTGTCAGTCCTTGCTTATTACCTGTTAAGCTCCTTCATGTTTTTGTTGTACTTTCTGAAAGAGTGATGCCTGATGGGGATTTAGATGTGAATATGGACATTAGAAGAAGGTCTGCTGGGTGAATTCTAATGGCTTTTAATTTAATTTGTTTTTGGGTGTGGGTATTTGGAAACCAATGAGCCGTTTATGCACTATTCATTCATGCTACTGATACCTGATTTTGTTTTTGTTTGGTGGATATTCATTAAGCAAATAATGCTTAAATCCATGTACCTAACAAGAATTACTGTGGAAAAATCCAGTGCACCATTACATTTTGTTTGCTTTTTTCTCTTATTTTCAAGCCCCCTTTTGAGTACTAATGAACATAAGCTAGCTTTGTTGGGTAATAAAGCATAAAATCTACCTTTTCCTGTCTGTTGCAATCCTCTTTGAATCATAATCAGAGAGATCACCATGTTCATGATTTATTCATTTGTATCGATTTAATGCCACACTGCAGAAGATTTCCCAATACAGTGCAAGCTTTGAAAATCTCTTGTGGTGCTTTATTACATGCTAACATATATACAAATATTAATTATTCCATATTTCTCAGATGTTACGTTGAGGATCAGCTGCCGAGGTGCTTTGTGTGTCTTCCTTGAGCGATGACTTTCCCATTTGCTTTGTTTGTTAAATCAACAGTAGCAAATCCCAAAGTCCGTCCCTGCTTTAAAACCTGTGCGGTTATCAAGATGTCTTCTCCAATCTTGGCTGCATTCATATACCTGTCGATACAAAGGGAAAAATCTTAGCAGAGAATTTCAACCCATTGAGTTTTCATGAATAAATATCAGACTAGAGAATGGAAAAGTGCACTTGTGCGGTTCTGGAAACAACCACTCTTAACCTTTATGTTTTGATCATATATAAATCAATGTAATACTAATTTTAGAGTAAAGTTCAATTATTAGCAATATTTGTAGCTAATATGTGTAGCTCTACTTATTGGCCATTTTTCAAGGTAAACCTACACCTACTGAGCCCAACCCAACTACTTTTATGCACAATTAATCAGCTTCCCTTCACCCCTCTATCTGTGGAAATATTCAATTGCTGACCAGAAGTTTGCTTTGTGGTTTATTTCCAGCACAGTAGGGACACTGGCCCTGCCTGACTTGTATGAGTCTGATGTGCATCAGTTTCAGCATCTTTCCTGGGATTTTTAAACACCTCTAAAACACTGTTCATAAACAGTACATCAGCCAGTGCTGTGGTCAGAACCTGCAGGGTTCAATGACTTGATGACAATTATCACAGATACTTAATGGAAAGAAGTAGTCTCTCACTTCAACCTACAAGATTTAACAATACAGTATGTTGTACATTGAGTACATGGAGCTAACAAACTGTAAAGTAACAAAATACAATAGATATGGATGTAAGAAAAAATTTGGGGATGTGCAGTAATAGGAAAATATCAATAACAGCATAGTGTGATGTGGTCTGACATTAAGACTATCCCATGTCAGAAGTCTTAAACAAGCCACTCTACATTAACCTGCTTGAAAACCTAAAAAAAAAAAAACGTACAAAATCTTCATATCATTAATTACATATTTTCTGAAAACTCTGTGTAAATTTAGTACTGCTATTGCAACAATAAAGTATTAGAAGGAGCCCAAAAATACGAGATGCATTCAAGTCAATGCTGAAAAAAATAAATAAAAATCATATCATTAATTACATATTTTCTTAAAACTCTGGCAACAACAAAGTATTAAAAGTAGCCAATTAATACATGTCAAAACAGCACTTTTATTTGCGCTGAACACAGTTGTGAGAGTAAAAACCATATTTATTCCCGGTTACACTAACCTCTTATAAATAAAAGTATAAAATGATAAATTCTGACCTCCACAGAATATGAAGGTTAAGAATGCTGATCTTTCTTAGTAATAAAAACCCTTACGTGATGTTCATGTCAACGCTGACTCCAGGAGCTCCTCTCTCCGTGTACATGAGTGCTGCAGTAGAAATCACATCGACCAGCGTGGCGGTCAGTCCGCCGTGTAGGGTCCCTCCTCGGTTAGTGTGCTCCTCTTCCACTTTCATCTGACACACTACTTTTCCCGGACTGGCTGAAACCAACTCCACCTGTTTTCACAGTCAGCACATAAACTCATAAACTCTCTGCACCATAAATGTAACATTTTCATAGAAGAAATATCTGATAAACTTAAATCAATAAAGATAATCAAAAATGACATTTTGTTGCACTTGATTCACAGTTGTTTTTTTTCTCTTAAAAGATAACTGTTTTTATAAATGTAATAATGATAATAATAATAATAAGAGGAAGACCAATAACAATAAATCATTATTAATATTATTATTATTAATTTTTTTT
>JAOVVB010000030.1:6703325-6732497 GCA_028570985.1 Heterobranchus longifilis
TAAAGTTATTTGGATTTTTACAACATTATTGTTGAAATACACAGTCCTGAAAAAGGGGCGTTTCTTTTTTTGCTGAGAATATATATTTTTTTTTTACATCATTTAGAACCTGCGATTTTAACAGGGATGACTTTTATATCCACTAGATATGTATACATTACTGCCATGGAGCTGTAAGTTCTGGTAATTGTGTCCTTGGGAATTCTAAATTGCTCCTATTTGTGAAACATTGTTGAGTCCCATCCAGGACATACAATGCCATGAAAAAGTATTTTTCCCTTTTTCCTTTTCCACACTTAAATGATTCAGATCAACAAATTTTTATGTTATGCAAAGATAACCAGAGTATATACAAAATGCAGTTTTTAAATTATGATCTAATTTATTAAGGGAAAAAAGATGTCCAAACCTACCTGGATCTATGTGAAAAAGTTACTGCCGCCCCCTAAACCTAATAACTGGTTGTGCCCCTCTTGGCAACAAAAACTGCAATCAAGAGTTTGTATAATGTGCCATAACTGGCAATGAGTCTTTCACTTCTCTGTTGAGGAATTTTGGCCCACATTTCTTTGCTGACTTGTTTTAATTCAGCCACACTAGAGGGTTTTCAAGCATGAACAGCCTGTTGAAGGATCTCCATCAGATTTAGGTACAGTCTTTGACTAGGCCACTACGAAATCGTAATACAAAAAAATATATACATTTTTTAGCCATTCAGAGTAAGGGGGCAAATTCCTTTTTATGGCACTGTATGTCTGTTGAATTTCTTCCTCCTTTATTTTATATGTACCTATGGGAGAAATGGAATTTACCTTGCAAATGTGTCCTGTTCCTCTCCCGTCTTCCTCTTCTCATTCAGGTCAAAGAAGACTTTCTGCATGGATTCTACAGTCTGAGAAATGCTCAGGTGATCTTCCCGAACTCCTTGGACATCTGTCATTGCCTGCTCCTCATATGAGATTCCTCCCTCCTCCAGACCGCTGGCCTCAGTCACAGCGTGGAGTGCTGCTCGGTTCTGTAGCACCAGCAAACGTGTCTCCTTGAACTCCTCTGGTCCTGCTATGTCTTCCCAGCACACAGGAGAGGATGGTGGCAGCCAGAAGCGCTGAGTGCAGTTTGCTTCATGTTCTGATGTGTCTGTGAAAAAGGGACTTTGAGCAGGAAAGCTGTGCAGCAGCTCAGGCAGGCCGGAGCCCCAGTCCCAGTCGCTGTCCTCCAAGGCCACTTCAATGCTGTCTCCAGTGCAGCACACAGTGAAAAGGAGCAGGAGAAACCATTCCATCCTGCTGCAGCTAAGGCAAAAAAACAAAACAAAACATGGCATTCCTACTCATCTTACTAAGAAACACTCGAGGGTTCAGGATTCGGTGAATCATTCTTTGCCAATAAGGGTTCTATTTTTTTTAAACTTTCTGATAGGGAAACAATCTGCTGCATAAAACCTTTAAGATTTATACCAGATGGATAACCAAATGATCCTTAAGCAGATTTAGATTGTATAAGACTGCAACACAATAACATTTTCATATTTGCCATGTGTATACTAAGTGAAAATTGTTCTGAAATTTTAAACACTGTATAAACACTTGCTTTGTGTCAATGGGCCATTTAACTCTGTTCTGCCATCAGAACTGTACTTAAAAAAAAATAATAATACAGATGTTCTTAACTTACTGAGATTTTAGATTCTTCAATTGTCTTTAATTTAATGACATGCCTAGAAACAAATCTAGTGACTTTTCGAGTGGATGTTAGTGACTTCCCGCACTTGACATGTCTTTAGTTCACCTCACAGCTGCCGGTTATAGGAACTGAAAAAGCAGGTTCTGTTGACTCACTACCAGTGTACATAGTTGTGCTTATAAATATCAATTTATTCCTCCAAACAACCACACAATTTCCAACATCACTCAGTGATTACCACTGTTTCCCAAAGAACAATCACTGATCACCATTTCCTTAGTGTCCAATCACTAATCATTGTTTCACAGTAACCAATCCCTGTGCAGTTTTCCCAGTGATTAATATTCACCTTTGTCTCCCAGTGACCAATCACTGATCATTGTTGTTTGTTCCAACTATGCATTTCTTTGTTTTTTATTTTAAATGATTTTCTAAGTAATTAAGGAGTTCCATCCATATAGGAAACTCGGTCCAACTAGGGATTTAGAGGCCAATGGTGACCATTGTATTTGTGGCAGGACCTCCAGTCAACATTCACATGCGCATTCACCCACTACGGGAAATTTGGACAACAGTTAGCCTAATCTGCATGTCTTTGGACTGTGGGAGGAAACCCACCAAGCACAGGGAGAACAACTGTGCACACGGACCCGAGGCGGGAATTGAACCTGGACACTGGAGGAGAAAAGCGAAGGTGCTAACCATAAAGCCACCAATTAAAAAGACTTATTCCACCTGTGACTATTTACCTTATGTCTATTCTACTGCTTCTTTTTGTATGTGTTCTTGATTTAATGCGCAAAGTAAATCATTACTTTATGTTACTTTCTTTTCTTGTCAAGTGCCTTTTTATAAGGAATTTATCATTCTTTTATAACACAAAGATTTTAAATATTTCCCATGGTTATACAACACGTTTTGATATGAAAATGACCATGAATCTTCAACGAGCAGGCGAATATTTAGCTTATATGACGTCACATGGTGGCTCGTGCGACTTTTAGCGCACGCATTAGCTAGTTTCCCCTGAAACACTCACACAGCCACTCCACAGTGTGATAAACAGCCGGAACGGCAGCAACGAATATCCACCTGTTTCTGTGGTTGTTTTTTTTAAAATTTGTTTTCATGCTAGGATTTTAGCATCTTAAACACGTCGCGTGGCGCATTTATCTCCACTCTTCCGTCTTTTCTTTATAGAAAACTAGCAAACACCAAATCGTGGAAGCTAAACATGATACTTGAATAAATGTACAGTATGTTATTTAAAAAAGTGAGTTTTTTGAACGAATATTATCAGAAGTTTATAAGCTTACCTTTAGTGAGTGAAGTGAGACGTTGTTTGCTCCGCTGCGTCTCTCTCTGTCTGTCTGTCTGTCTGTCTCTCTCTCTCTCTCTCTTCGTGTCTCTCTTTGTGTGTCTCCAGTTCTCACAGCTGGAAAATCTGACTCGCTCCCACCGCACCATTTGTTTGCCGGTATTAATTAACCCTCACACGACCAAGAATGATATGTGGAATGTAGTGTAGTGTATAAAAATGTATGAGGCGCCGTATAGGGCTTAAATCAAACTTCACTCATGTACACACACGAAACACTTGCATACACATATATGAAACAGTCACACATACTGTACATATATACTACTAACTGCTCAAACTACTACATATGAAATGCGCGCGCACACACCTATGAGACATAAAACTGCTTTAAGAACAAAAACAACACAGCCTGAGTCAAAGCCCAGAGCAGCCTGAGCTCCGTCAGTCCCTAAAATCGTTAATCACTTGCAAGTGTTTACACGTCACAGATCCGAATCATGGCATCTTGCTTGTTTGATTGCCTTGACAGAATATACTGTAAAAGAGCAGGAGGTGGAGAAGGAACTCGATAAATAAAACATAAAAGAGCTAACTAATGAAGTCAGAATCCAGATCACTAGTTGGTCTTTATGAGAAGTGTACAATCCCTATAATCCTCTAAATCCCATAAACAAAAAGTATAAAGTATGTGTAAAAATTTGAGGCACAAATTAAGAGATTACAGAAGGGAAGGATATTTTTTGTATTAAACTAAATTATGTTGTACAAGCAATCAAGTAAATGTGGAAATTAGGTTAAAAAAAAAAAAAAGGCTTTTACAGAAATGCTGCACAGGCAGAATGAGACCTGAAATTATAAATAGAAGAGCAAGACAATGTATTACCTATTACGTCAGTCAAAAAAATGTATACACACTTCAGGAAATGAAAAACTGTATGAATATAATATTAATAATATTATGATATTATTATCATAATATTATCATATATAGGCGGCATGATGGCTTAGTGGTTAGCACTGTCGACTTGCACCTGGGTTTGATTCCGGCGTCGGGTCTGTGTGCATGGTGTTTGCACATTCTCCTTGTGCTTGCTAGGTTTCCTCTGGGTCCTCTGGTTTCCAGTTCAAAAACATGCAGATTAGGCTAATTGCCGTTCCCAAATTGCCCTTAGTATGTGAATGTTGACCGGAGGTCCTACCATGGTCGTACAAAATGGGAATAAATACAATGGTCACCATTGGATTTCACATTGGTCCCTAGTTGAACGACAGAGGTTTATGGATGGATGAATGGATTATCACATATATCAATATATAGCAATACATTTAGTATTAAAATATTTATAAATAAGTTCATCTTTTCCTGAAATGTGTTTAAATTCTTTGGAGAAAGAGAGAACTGGATATTGATGTGTGAACTCTTGTAACAAAGCCATTTCTAATGAAATCTTCAACTACCATACACTTTATTGCGGTAACTATCAATGGCACAGCACAACCAACTAAACCAGTGAAGAAAGAACAATATGTGTCTTAACAAAAGACACACTTTAGCTAATAGCTTATCAGTGTGAAAACTTTCTGTAAAAGTAAAAGAATAATTATATATAAAGTGTAAATAGAGACATAAACAAAAGTAAAAACATTGTCAACTAACATAGACATTACAATGAGAACAGTTGTTCATGGGATATTGGCTAGTGTGTTACAAAGTTTATATGAATTCTATTTGACCATTAAGTTAATCAAGGGTCATTTTTATATGCTACTGCTCACTGCTTGTACTGGTAACTGTATGATTTGGTAAATGTAAAATGCAAATGTAAAATTATCATTATTCAACATAACATACCCGCCGACACTTTATTTTTTTAAATTGTAAATAATTTGCAAAGACTAAAAACTATCAACAACAATAATAATAATAATAATAATTTGATTATAATTATTATTATTATAAAGAAGCAGTACCCATGGCCATACCTGAAACGTTAAATAATGAACCTTAAAATTAGCTTGACTTTTTGGGACTAAAGCTTTGTAAATGTTTTATATACACAATATAAACTTTTAAAAAGGTAATAGCCAACATTGTATATTCCTTTACCCAAATGTATAATTATTTTGGAGATGACGAATCTTTGTCTTGTATGTATGTACTGCTAAACATTGTTCTGTATCTTGAAATATCTTATCGTTACCTTGGTCATTTTTATATTTACATTAACTGCATTTGTTCACCTGGAAACTGAGCTGTAATCATTTGGCTGAAACTTTGATCCAGAATAGACTTGAGCAGGCGAGAAGATTTTGCACACGGACCTAAACTTATGTTATAGTTCACATCCAGTCATTTAGGAAATTATAAAAAGAATTTGTGTCTTCAGAGACTAAACAGCAGTAAAATATCTAGTGTATTCATGAATGAAAGTACTCTTGTACAGAGCAAAAAGAAACAAAACATCATTGTGTGTGCTGTTATAGCACTGTATTTTGTCAAATAAACAAGTTAGCTCATGTTATTATTTACTATACAAATCAATTCTTTCAAGGTCAGCATTTATTTTTCTGACAAAGTTAATAACACAAAAGAAAGAAAAGAAAAAAAAAGGAAAAGAATCAAGCAAAGTTCACAGAAATCTATAAAGCCATCTGTCCTGTTTACTCTCATGTGTTGGAAAACTTAAAATGACAGCTTTTACAAAGCTCTGACAATGGAGCCTCCTTCGAAAAAACTATATACTCAAGTGGTATCAATCTTATGCTATAGTACTTTTAAATCTATGTAAAACAACAAATGTACATGTTTAAAAATAAATACTACTAAAATTACAAGCTATGAACATCCCTTGTCCTGTCACTTCAGATACTGTAGCTAGTTCTCAATAACATTACCTAACCATATCGTAAGTACCTGTTTTAGTAAACTAGTCCAGTATGTTGGATTTTAATGATTTTGCTTTCATGAACATTAGCAAGTCATTTAGCTGGTCGACTTACTAAACGGGCTACAAGGTAACAGGTGGATTTGTGCAAATTTTGCATGTATAGTCATATTTACATTTGACCATTTGGCAGACACCCGTATGCAGAGCGACTTATATTTTTCTCTGTTTATTTTTTAATCTAAGCAATTAAGAGGTTAAGCGCCCCCTGCTCAAGGGTCCAACAGTGGCATCTTGGTGCTGGGGTTTGAACCTGGAACCTTCCAATCTGCAGTCCAATGCCTTAACCACTGAGACACTCCTTACACCTAATATGATTATATATTTTTAGTTTATATTTGTTTTATAATTAATTTAATAGATTTAAAACCTGTGAAACATCAATCTTTTTCACTAATATTAGCAAAGTCATCTAAACAATAACTGAGCTCCATGTTATACCCTAATCTTGAATATATAAAAGGTCCAAAGCTTTTTCTTATGACATCATATAGAATTTTTTGAAGTTTCGGTTCTGTTTTTAGATACAACAATTCGTACAAAATACAACAAACTCTACTCATTTTAGGAGAATTGAAGCATCCAAGAGGAGGAAACATTTTATTAACTGTGTTTATTTTTTGAGAGTACAGTACTTTACAAACAACTTTACCAAACAAAATAACAGCAGAATTAAAGTGTATGCCTTGTAACAATTGTAATGCAAACTGGAAAAGTTACTGAACTGCACCCAGAAATGAGAGAATCTGTACAGCTTACAGTTTCAGACACTTTGCCTGAGGCTACTTTTTCATACTAGACTTTGCAGATCATTTTTGGAGTTGAGCTGTACAAGCAGGAAGAGAACAGGGTGGAAAATCAAAGTCTCTCAACTGGATGACTTGATGCTTTTAACAAGGCCCTGTCTGTGGTTTCTATTATAGGCACACATTTTCCTGTTGATGCATGCTCGGATAAAGAACGAGAGAAAAGCCCAAGGTCTCATGCCAAAGGACACCTGGACAGGAGGATGATGTCATGTCATATGGTAAACACTTTAAAACTATGAATTGTATATAAATATAAATTGTTGACTAAAATATGTGTTCTGTCCAAGTGCAGGATATCGACACTGGCTGATAAGCTGTGCATGTACATATGCATAACATCTACAACCTACTCTAATCCAGTTATGCATCATTCATGCAGTCCAGCTAGTCCCAAACATAACGCTGAAGCCCAATTTAAAATGTGAAAATCTTCTTATGGCCCACCCAACAATGTCCTCACTACTCTGATCAACATCTGAGACTAAGATAAATGAAGAACATAATGTTGTTTAAATCCCATGACTTTGTTTTATGAGTTCTGGTTTCTTTTAAATGTAAATGTAAAGGAATTTTAAACCTAATGAACAAAATAGAAAATTAAAAGCTTTTCAAAATTTGCAGTGGTTAGCACTGTGTCCTCGCACTTCTAGGGTCGAGGGTTCGAGTCCTGTCCCGTGTTCTCCCTGTTCTTGGTGGTTTCCTCCCACAGTCCAAAGGCATGCAGATTAGGCTGCCCGCAGTGCGCGCGTGTGTGTGTGTGTGTGTGTGTGTGTGAGAGTGAGTGTGTATGAATTAACACGCTTGCCGCGAGCCCCCAACGATAGGCTCCAGACCTGCTGCGACTCTGTGCGGGATAAACGCTATAGTGACTTGAGCGTTATAAAGACCTCTTGCGGGCCGCGGCCCACTTGCAGTACCCTTAAGGCCCACTAGAGGGGCCGCAACCCCCACATTGGGAAACACAGTTGCCGAGAAATGTCCGTTTTCCCGCTTCATTATACTAAACACCAAATTCAATTTGGACTACAGTGTGCTCAAGGGAATCCACATCATATGTGTTTATTTTGTAAATGTTGTTTGATGGTTCAACAATTTATTGAGACCGTTATGTCAAGCAGAATGAGCTCAATAAATAGGAACGAAAGCAGAAATCTGGCACAACAGAAGGTTTCAATAGGGGAACACGCCCCTGGGGTAAATGCCTGCACTCTCTTAATCACCCACATGATGGCAGTAATAAACCCAAAACCATTTGGAGTGGGAAAAGCTGTAGAATAGGGAGTGGAAATCTGAGCTGAGATATTTGTTGTCCTTAGTAAATCCATGTATTTGAATAAGGTTGCACATGTAGACAACATGATAAGAAATTTGTCTGGATTGTAGAAGGATAATATAATTATTACAACGTGAAAGAACAAAGAATTACATGAAAAAAGACTGACTTCACCATTGCTGAAATTCTCTAGATTTGTGAGTGCATGCAAGAGAGAGGCCATTGAGGTGTTTTTCTGCGGTCTTCTTCGGCTCTTTTAAAATGGGCTGTTGTTTTGTTTGACCCAGGAAATACTAGCGAGTTGACACATTAGTTTGACAGTAGTACTGTATATACAGCAGTTATAGCAGAAGTTTAAAATGTAGCCTGCTAACTTGCCATTTACCTTAGAGGAGCAATGATGAACATGAATTTAAAACATACCTTAGCATTTGGTTAAAAATATCAAATGTAATGGATCTGGCTAGTTTAGGAATTTTAGGCAAGTCCCCTTTTCAAACAAGATCCCATTTAAGAGGCCTGTATAAGAAGAGATGAGATTAGTTTGGGGAAGAATGGCTCATCATTGCTTATATTAGTTCAATTCACCTTAGAGAGCACAGGCCTCTTACATAATAAACTGCTCATATGACAGCTTCTGATATGATGAGTAATCCCAAGAGTTGTGGTTGTGCTGTTTCAAAGTACTTTCACAGCAAAGTTCCTGATTATTTTGCCTTTCAGTTTGTTGGCCTGCACATTATACTGTTCATGGTCCTCTGGTCCAGATGTTTCTAATTTACAGTACACGCAAATTCTTCCTTCAATTTCCTTTATCCTGCCCTAACATTTCTAACCTTAGTGAAAGATGTATGTGCGCACTGTCAAAACGGCTGTTCTTGACATCAGAACAGCATGCGAAATAAGTATTTAAGGAGACAAAAAGAAAATGAGGGGAACTCAAGTTTATTAATCAATGGCATATACAGTCAAGCAAAAAAAACAAACAAACAAACAAACAAACAAAAAATCAACTATATTAAATGATATTCACATTATATCCTAGCAGGGTTTACAGCATATATTGAGCTTGCAATCATAAAAGCATAAATGGGAAAAAAAAAATCTCAAAGCTCACACTTTACATAATGAAATAAAAGACAGAGCTTAGCGGTGAGTTCAAATACAAGTATGAGATACAAAAGCTCTCAACAGGAATGACAGTAAATTTGGCAGGTGCTTAAGTAGGAATTAAAAAAGAAAAATAAATGTCTGAATCGAAGGGGAGATACGAGTATGCGAGGCAGTGCCACCAGAACACCTTCCTAAAAACTTTGGTCACTTTTATAGCTTTGATGAATATGGGAAAACACACTAATCGCGAACAGCCTCCACCCTAGGCTCCTGGAGGTTTCAAAACAGGTACTAATGGAAGATTATGTTTTTTATTGTATCCAGGACACTCCTACATTCACAGGAGGTAGATTTATGGCAAAAACATAGTACATGATTGGCAGTGATATAGAACAATGCATGGTATGCCTGGTTTGGTTAATAGTGCACCTTTTATGGCCAGATACAAGGTATGACTTTTTAGCCATAAATACAGTTCCAGGGCTACTTTAAGACACATAAGTGAGTACCGAGCAAAGATTTTATTAGCAGATATAGCCCTTAAATGGCAATACCTGAGTCAGAAGTCTTTAAGGACTACATCTAATTATTTGCAATTTGCCGTTTTTACTGAAGTTGAATGCCAGATTAGTATTAAAAAAAAAAAAAAAAAACATCAATGATGGTGAAAAAAATACAGAATGCATTTAAAATTTAACAAAAACAATTATGTATGCTACAGCACATACCTTTTAGCCAAATTAAAAAGCTGAAGTAAATACTGCTGTTAAAAGGATGCTTTAATCAAACCATACCAGATTTTAGAAAGGTGTAAGCATTGCCTTGCATGCACATCCAACCTCTCTGTAGGGAAAACTATTACTGTATGTACGAAAGATATTGAAATTCACAAAAGAAAACAAAGTTGATGCAGCATATATCAGGCTTCTGAGGTACTTCATGTCTACGCACACTTTAGAAAAGTCACCTTTTTTACTTAAAAAAAAAATTATATTATAGCAGAATATACCTCGTCTTAATTTTCTTTTAATTTCTTTGCCCAAGTTTAAAATAGGGCGTTTTTTTAAACTGATTAGAAAGTGCAATATACAAATACTGATCGTTCTCTGCAGCATTCACTCAAGTTTGCATGAGTAATTCATGTATAAATTCTTTGATTCTTTAATTCTATGAAATTCATCAAATTAAAAATAATTATCACCTAACATAAATACAGGAGATGACAGAACTGAAAAGGCATACGCACAAACACACACACACACACCAAACACAAAGTGGATGTCTTTAGCTCAACAAAAATATCAAGAATCTTGATTATATTTTCATACCCTTTGTACCTTTCAATCTTGAACCAACGGAAACAGGCCAGTGTATCAGTAGAGCGTATTTTGCAAACACATTTCATTATTAATTTAACAGTAAATTCCCTTTGTAAAATGTTGCAATGTTTAAAAAAATTACATGCAAAACTATTTTAAATAGCTTATTCTCAACCTGCTTACACTTGCTGTGGAGGTTTCACCAAAAAAGACCCTCGTTTTGTTTATTGCAATACTGAAGATTTCAAAAAAAGAAGAATTGAAGCTAATGCAAGGTTTCAGACAGAGTGATGGTGACTGGTTGGTTAGAAATCATGTTGACAAACTTGGATTAACATTTAAAAACATTGTACAAATGAGCTAGGACCTTTTGACTTTCTGTAGTATTGCAAAAGCAGAACAGAGCCGACTCAATACATGATGCTAAATACGGCAAGTCACTACTGAGGATTAGAACCAAAAAATAAATAAAAAACCCCGCACAATCGGACAAAAATCTAACTGCACCCAAATGCCACTCAGTAAGTAACCACATAATCACCCTGCATAAATCACCCTGTAGGCAAGAGTAATAATAATGCAATTATTGCTCTGTGTTCACTCACACACAAAAAAAGAGAAAAACCTAGCAATTAGGGTTGGGGGATATGGCTGGGAAAAAAAATCATCACAAAAACATAACATCTTTGCGATATATGATAGATATTTTTGCTAACAAGTTTTGCTAATGAATGCAAAATAAACCACTCAGTAAATTTTTTTTTTATTGTCCATTCAGTTGCTTTTTACAGTTTTAAGTTATAAAAACAGTGATAACTGCTGACCATGAAGAATCGTCAGGTGTCACTGCTATTACACAGTTTTTTTTGTTGTTGTTGCCAAATGCTAGTTTACAGTCCAAGAAAATTCCTTTCACAATTTGGTCCCCTATACATTGTCCATCAAAAAGTTCGATGTTTCATACATGATACAATATATTTCCGAGCATCTCAAACTGATCTGGCCATTTTTTTCTGACCATACTGATCAGCAAGGTGTTTCTATTCACAGGACTAACACTCACTCAATGTTTTTTTTCCCCCCGTTTTTTGCACCACTATGTTAACTCTAAAAAGTGTTTTGTGTTTTTCAAATACTCCAACCAGTTCATTCAGTACCAACACTATGCCACAGTTAAAGTCACAGGTATCAGGGTTTTCCTTCATTTACTTGAACTGCATATGCATGATTTTTTTTTTTGTTTTTTGCACTGCAGTGCTGGAAAATGACTGCCTGATTAGACAATGAATGTGCAGGTGTACGGGTGTTCCTGTTCTTAACAAAGCGGAGGGGAGCAAGCGAGCGTGAGAAGCATAGCACCCTAAATTGTTTTGAGGTAGTTTTTAACATTGGTATAAAAAGCCAGGTTATTAAGCTAGTGATTTTTAAAAAAAGATTTTCAGCCTCGTACACAGGAACACTCCATTGCGGTATTATGTGTACATACGAGTTATTTGTGATTAGTAAATTCATTTCAGAATGTCCACTTGGAAATAAATTTGAATAGCATGAAACAGAATTGGCAATAAAGTCTTAATGTCACCTGTTAAATATTTGTTTGTGCACATAGTGACTTAAATTCATTTCTGCCTTTTCTAGGGGACGATGAGCAGTGAGCTTAGCAACGTGGAGCCAAGATTCTTAGATTAAAAGCAGAACCTAGGCATCAGGCTATAGTCCGATATAGTGGCAGTATGTAATTTAATGCTTAAAAATTATACATGTACTAAAACGTAAAACAACAGAAACACCACAATATTGCCCTAAATATTAACATTTCTTACAGTGCAGCACCTCAAACACAAGCAACAGAAGGATTTGTCCATATGTCAGTAATAATTGCCCAAACACTAAGTCAGTTACACATATCTGAACTGCATCTGATGTACATGTATGTGTATTACTTATGTCATTACGGATCTTTATATACACGATGGTCTCATCAGGAGTAGAGCATATTTGTATTTATTGTTTCCTCTCATGTTTATATTTTCAGTAGACTTGAAGACCTTATTCAGTTACAAGCAGAAAAGTTAGAGTGCAAAATTAAAGAAATGGTTTGTAAAAGAGCATTAATTTCAAATGCACAGTTCCTCTAAATGATATTCATTAGCTGATCAAAAGAAATAAAATCTGATGTGTAAAATTTGTGCTACACATTTAGCAATATGGATTATTGGTAAGGATTCCTGATTGCAACAGATTTTCTCTACAAGTTTAACATCTTGTTTAAAAAGGATTATTTAATTTGGTAGTCATTTACCAAATGAGCATATGCCTGCATTGTAAATTTAAAACAGCACCATTCTGATTCCCCTTCAGCTTCTTCATGTTAACACAAAATGCTATGTGCTTGTGCTGTGCATAGACAAAAGGATTATTCTGCCATATTTCAATACACCAAACGTCCTCACCTCCAGCATTATGCATTTACTTGTTTTGGATTACACTGGACATTGTGAAACTTTTATACGAAAGAAAATGGAAAAAATATATGTGCACAAAAAAAGGTATTTTTATATTTTAAAGGATCAATCTATTTCCAATCAACTCCTTTACATTTAAGAAAAATCAGTCCTCATATCTTTGTCAATGAAGTTTACATTTAAAAAAAAATCATATGACTAAGGACCATAAAACTAATCAAATTTGAACATGTCCAAAAAACTATAATAAGATGAATGGCTGTGAAACAAATTAGTTTTTGCATAGTTATTCAAATGTTAGGACTTTTTGTCCATGTCTAGCTTCAGATTCTGCACCAATTTGAAACGTGTGTGCATTTTTTTTCCTTTTCATTTCATAAGAATTGCATATGGTTAAGAGTTCTGACAATCTAAGGTGCTGGTTAAATTCTAAAAACTAGGTAAAGTAAAAGCTGTGATCACTGTCATATTTATAAGACAGTAAATTGTATCAGTAAAAACCAATAAAAATAAAGGCCAAGTTGAAGGAAAAAAAAAGGAGAAAAAAGGTTTAAATTGTTTAGTTCTGTTGGTTCCTAAACTAAAAGTTAGATATTAGCTTTACAGAAGTGAAAATCTGAATGGAAAATGACAACATATTTTGTTCCAAATTAGCAGCCAGTGGGGTAAGAATGAAAAACATGAATGCATCGCTTGGCCGAACATGATCCTATTCACATTGTGAACGTCCACAAAGATCGGGACCAGATAAGGCTCTTTCAATTCCATTTGGTGAATTTCACTTTAACCATGCAGGGTTAATTCAAAGCTCTTAATTTTTAGCACTTTATTATTGGTGTTTAAAAAAAATTAAATAAATAAAATAAAAAAGGTATGGCAGTTAATGTCAAAGATTTCAATGGCACCAAGAATAGCCTCTGAACAGGTACACCTTTTGGTCATTTCTGAGCTAACTGACACTATAAGAAAATGTATTCCAACACCACCACTTGTGTAATTATGAAGAAATGACTAACGCAGTGATGTTACCATTACATTAGAAACAGGCAACAAGAGGTAGGACAGCTAGCCATTTCTACACAATTACTAATGGTACATGTCAAATGCCCTTGAAAAGTGCATCTGCAAGTTTGGAGACCAGCGTCAAATACGAAAAATAACTAAGTCAAGTAATCGAGACTGAGAACTAAAATGCCCCTGCAACACAGTTCGGTTAGAAAATGACAGTAATGAAAAACGCTGGTAAAACGCTAAAGAATCTTAACCTTAAGAATCAGTTCCATGTTTGAGTTTTTTTTTTAAAAACATGGTAAATAAAACATTTGTTTCAGGAAAATGTCTAGCACCGATAATTTGTTGTGCTTCAGTTACTGTAGGATAACAGTATGCGCTTAAATATTTGTAATCTTTCTTGGCTAAAAGGAATAACTCAAAGTTGTATCTAACTGTCTGCTATAATAAAAAATAGAATATTCTATAGGCTAATACTGCTACGACAGGAAGAGGGGTTTTCTCTATGTACTCTATTAAAGCTTAAAATTACTACAATACACATTATCTAAAATCATTATATACACAAAAAACACAAAAATCTCTTGGTTATAAATGCATAGGTATAAAAGTTTAAAATGTTCAGCTATCAGTTATTTAAAGTTAAAAATTAAACCTATGGGGAAGCTAATCAACGTTCCAAAAACATTTGCATTTATACCAGTAAAAAAGCCTACAATAGCAGTTCAATTTTAATGAACTGATGAATCATTTGCTAATATATTCTACAATCTTGAAACCCTTTTGCAAAAAAACTAAAACCACACACCTATTGGACAAATCCAATGACACTACAAAGCTCTTGAGAAGAGCTTTAAAGCACCAGAGACAAAAGAGTTGCACAATAGGAGTCCTGAAATTCAGAAATCAATAGAATGGTCAGAAACCTTCAATGTTAAAGGCTATTGCGTTATCACTGACATTTGGGCAAAAAAAAAAATAAAAACAAAAAGTTAAATAAGGTGCGTAACACATTCAAGTGTAATGTGGCTAACAAGATATCGATAACCAACAAACACTTTCCCCATAATTCTCAAGACCATTAAGGCCATGGTTTCATGAGCCATCAGTGTGTGTATAAGCAACAAACAATATGCAGCTCACCATGTTGGATACAAAAAAAAATGTAAGAAATTATAATAATCTGTCCATTACATCATGTTTCATGCATCACCACAAAAGTGTATGAGGCCAATTAAATCACAAGACACTTAAAGTAGTACTCCAGGGTTTGTTAAACCTGATTTCTATCCACTGCATCTCTAGCATACAGGCAGTTACCACAGAAAATAACTGCAGACTAAAATAAGATATGAAAACTCATTATTAACTCAAAACGTATTTATAAGGAGATGTCTGAAAGAGGTCGGGGCAGGGAAACATGAAAAGGTAATATGAAATTTTAGTTAATGAATGTTGTTGTAAATTCTTTTGTCATGTATTTGCAAATTGGATTTTAAATCTAAGCTTTATACAATCTGTCTTTCAGGGGATGGGACCATATTTCAGATGCACACAGACACAAGCATGCAAGATCATAAAGTCCTGAGAATAGAGTAAGTGACCAGAATTTGCTTTTACTTAACTACTCCAGTGGTGGAAAGTGAAATAAACAGTGATGTGATGACTGTCTCTTTTTTTTAGAATTTTGTGTCATACACTACAGAGGCAGTAGATAGACATTAGTTTGAAAACAATGGAGTGGTCCTTTAAGAAAGCAAAGCATTAGGCTGGACTTGTGGTAGAAATAAAAAGAAATAAAATAAAAATAAAATCAGCAGTACATATAGACTAATCATACACAAAATATTAGTACTTCTCTTTACAGTCTAACAGATAATGTTGGGGGGAGAAGGAAAAAAAGGAAACCAGGGTAGAAAAAGAATAACTAATTAATATTTTGGTTCAGGAAAGGATGCTGGTCTCAGGAACCAGTCCTGTATTAACTTAATAATTACCTCTTCAGACTCCAAAAGCTGATTGTCAAAACACACCTCTCGTGGTGAGAGAATTACAGATTAACGACCGATTAGTCTTCCACACCCTCTTATTAAATGTGTCCTTATGATATAAAGGTTTGGTTTCCAATATAAGCACAATATAAGGTTGTTACTTAAGAAATAAACTTAATTACCTATGACAGAGTGACTGAATTGAGGACTAACAAAAAGACAACACATATATAGATTTGTTAATCCATGTAAAAGAAACATAAAAAAATAACAGTAAGTACTTGAGTCCTGAAGTTGTGTACTTCTAAGTCAGTGCTGACAGACGTTCCACAAATATGTTTTTCTTGCAAACTTAATGGTATCGTTTCATCAAATGTTCTACTCCATCAGACTTGGCATGATCATAATTATAATATTAATAATAAAAATAATAGCAATAATAATCCCTAGCAAAGGAAGTAAAATCAGAACTGTCAGTGTAAAGGCAGAGAAAGAATGGAAATGTTTTTTTGCAGCTGAAATAAATACCAAGATTAACAAAGACCTTGAATGTGTGAAATGTTGCTAATTAACTATGTGCACATCTGGAGGCCCCAAAGATGAATGGGGCATGTTAAACATACAGACACATTGTGTTTGAGGATATGAGACTCAACTCTGGTCAGGCTCAGGCGAAATACATGGTGCGTAGTGTGTCCTGGTGGATCTGTACAGCTTTAGCTAGAGCCTGCTGGTCTCGACCATTACTTTGGCCTGATGTATGGCTACCTTCAGCACTGTGAAGAGAAATGATGAACAAATCAATATCCCAATATACAGTATACAGCCAAAAGTTGTGGACACCATCAATAACTCGTGTGCTTGTTGAGCATCCCTTCCAGATTTAGTCCCTTCAATGCTATATAATAACTATTATATTTAAGTGATTAAATAAAGTGATCAACAAGTGTTAAGGCCTGGGATGCAGTCAGCGTTACAGTTATTTCCAAAGATAACTGGTGAGGTTTAGGTCGGAGCATTGTGCAGGTTTCTTTTAGTCAATTATTCCACATCAGCTGGCAAACCAAAATATCTTTGTACACAAGGGCATTGCCATGCTGGGACATTTTTAGTTTCAGGGAAGGCATACAAAGACATTTTATACAACTGTATGCATGCAACAGTTTAGGGAAGGTCCGCATATGGATGTGTTGGTCTGGTGTCCACAAACTTTAGGCAATATAGGGTATGAGCAGTCAAAAGGCTACTAAACTCATGGTCATAAGCATTGTACAACACACCGCATTGACCTACAAGCTGAGTAAACTAGTTTTAGACTTATTTAGAATCTTTTCTAAATTGCATTTTAATTGCATTGTTGCTTTCGCATACATTTTCTCTCTTCTATTTTTCTAACCTGGCAGCAAAAAAAAAAAATAGGAGTTTACTCTATAGTTTTCTTTTGATTTATATCCATAACAAAAAAAATACCACAACACAAAACTTCTTTTTTTTTTTTTTATCATTTGAAAATCTTATAATTCTGATATCACTTATAAAATATCATCCAGCCCTGTATCAAAGAATGAAAAGGTTTAGGACAAGGTTGCATACCTGTCATGTTCCTTGTCCACCAGGTGATAGCGTGCTCGGAATGCCACAAGATGGGCGTAGTAGGCAGGTGCAGGAATGGAGACAGAGCGCGTGCAGCGCACGTAGGTGTGGCACAGCTGGTATGTGAGTACCTGTAGCTCATCTGAAGTAAAGTGGTTGTCGTCCCACAACACATGATAATGGGATGGCCTGCTAGTACCCTGTAAAGTGCATCAGTGTGTAAGGGTTGATCCTTGTAATAAAGATAGTTCCCCTTCTTAGAAGCAATGTTAACTGATTCAAGCACAGCAAGGTAGTACAAACATCAGACAAAAAACAAAACTGACATTTCAATATTGCATTTGTGAAGTAATTTAGCATGCATGGCTTAATTATTTAAAAAAAAAAAAGATAGGCAAATGCAGGAGCAAAGTGAAACTGAACAATAAAACAAAGAGCATGGAGTACTTTTTCTTACTCTCCCTGCAAATCTAGGAAACCAGATCTGGATTTACAAGAAGTATGAAAAAACATAATAGAAATGCCATGCAGATAATAATATCCTGTGAAGCTTGTACCTGAATACCAGCATGGCTGCAAAGGTAAAAGTCAAATTCTGATGGATGAGTGATTTTTGTGTCAACTGTGGTGCCAGCAGGGATATTCCCACTCTTTCCAACCTAAAATAAACAGAATCAATAAGTTACCCAAAACCATACCTCAAGAAATATAATCCATAAGATATAATGTTACTGAAGTAACAAACCCTCTCATTCCTGTCCATACAGAAAAGCCTGGTATGATGTCTCTTCTGGACAACAACAAAAGTGATGCCTGGCTGGTAGTCCTTCTCTAGCTTTATACAGGCCTCACGGATTGCCAGTAACTCATGTTGCAAAACCTTGAGAAAACCAATAGTTAACAAATGACTGCAAAATAGAAAGCTTTTAAAGAAAAAAAGTCAATATAGATCAACAGTGTACCTGATTGAATTGACCTTCTGAAATGCCATCTCTGTAGTAGATAATACGTGTGGGTTTGAAGCGGGTTGACTTGTAGAACTGGATCAGCAGTTCTCTCACCATTGCAGCCAAGTCCTGAATGATGTCTTGGCGATGCTGCTGAACCCGCACTGTGGCGCAGTATCGGCTTGGGTGGGCATCCATGCTACCAACCACCTAAACCAGACAAGAACATATTTAGCAAAATGATAATGATTGCTTCTATAACAACAGAAACTTGATAATATACTAAATAAACTACATAAGTGCATTTGTTCAAATATAAAAAAAGATCTTGTATAGCACTTCTAACACGTTTTTTTATGTCTGTAACTGTGGGTGTAGTGAAGTTTTCAGTGAGAAGATATTTATTCGGAGTTAATGGATCGGTCTATTGTGTCCACACTTTGTAACATTAACAGGTAAAGTTGTTCCTTTAAAGTTTTCCACATTGGAAAGTTTTAGTGCCATGCAAGCTGTATGTTTGTTTAATTAACTTTATTACATTCAGTGTTTCCCACAGAAATTGATTCAATTTGTGGCTGTAGTTGATAGGGTGGGGGGGAAGGACCAATCAAGCAGAAAACAACCAGTGCTCCTATCTTGTGTGTTGAGGAGTTGCGAGGAGGCTAGAGAGAAGGTTGGTTATGCTCTTAGGTATAGGGCTGTTATACTTGCACTGTCATAACCACACTAGCCAGTCACGGATGTCTGTGAACAAACATGGATCGTGTTCTCCTCCTATGCCAGGATTTGACTGGCGTCACATGTCTCTATGGACAAAGTTGGTAGTCTTTGCTAATCCCTGGACGGATTTTATTTGTACAAAAAAAAAACGAACAAAAAAAACTGTCACGCAACATTTTTTATTTAGCGATTTATCCGAGTTAGTCCAAGAACGTTTTAAAATGTTTTTTTTTTTTTTAAATAATCTACATTTTATTATAAAATACATTTGAATCATCGTTAAAAAAAAGTTACAAAATGCTTTCACGTACTGCCAATTACAGTTCTTTGAAAGAAAATTAGAATTGGGTGCAAGGAGGGGTGAAATGAAATGCAATTTTACCCGTTCTAAACAAGAAAAAAAAAAGTCAATATGTGGCTGTTAATGTTGATTTTGTGGTGGGCTGCCACAAATAAATTAATGTATGGGAAATGCTGAGATGAAAAAGAGAGACATCGTTAATTGAAAAAAAAAAAAAAAAAAAAGAAGAAAAGAAAAAAAGAAGTGATAATTAAAAAATTATATATGTGCATTTTTTTTTTTAAAGTATCAAATTGTCATTACGGACAAACTGTTAAGAAGGACATGATGTTAAAGGAAAAGAACTGGCATCACACCACCCCCTTAATGGATTGTTATATGTATAACACACTCATTGAATCTTATTCCTTATGAAAAATTAAAAAACATTTATTCAGATGTGGATACTGATAATCATTATTAGTGAATTCATTTTGCAGACAACTATGCAACATAGTATAATGTTAATTATGATAATGCATTTTATTTATATAGGCACCTTTTTCATCACCCAAGTATGAACAAATATAACTTTTGGTAAAGCCAAGGAGACTCATTAATCTTCACAACATTTCCCCCAATAAGTAAATTTTTAACGTACTGCAGCAATAGAGGGTTTCTTTCCATCTCCTGCAGGAGGATGAGTCACATCTGCACCCAGGAAAATTACAGGCTGCTGGAAAACCAGGGGCCTAGAGAGCAAATGATCAAAGCATTAATTCAGACAAAAAGCTACTCCAAACTTCCACCATCAACACACCAGACTTAAATTCTATTGATGCAAGCTTCTTCCACCTAAATTAAAAGACCTAAATTGTGCTCACCTTCCCTGTGGAAGCAGAATGTTGTTGACTCCGCCCAGCTTAACGTTGATCTTCAGACAAAGATTAGACAATGTCTGTGGAGTGGTTTTCTGGACATTCTTCACCTGGACACACTGAGTGGCCATTCCTAAAACTGTGTCCCCGACACGCTTCACCTCCGCTTTGAGAAGAGGAGAAGACAGGTTACAAAAGATGTAGCATGCAGGACAACCAGTCATTTACATTTGTGTCAAAGGCACAAAAAAACACTAATCATAATAGTAGAGGCTGACTTACCATAGACCGGCGTCTTCCCTGGAAGAATGACCACGATCAGCTGCAGGCCTTGGTAGGTGTATTTCAGATGTTTGAACATGGGCTCCACACTGTCGGCTCCCTGGGCGTATTTACAAAAGCAGGGCTGGCCTTGAATGGGCATGCCTGCATCACGAGAAATCTTGCGCAGCTGGTCTGTAAACGCTCTACAAAGAACACACAATAATCAACAGTAATAAACATATTTATAGACATTTACTGCTAGAATAGATTTACATGACTCTGCAACATTAAGTGTTAAGGGTTTTATTTAAAGTGGCCCATTAGTTGCCCTCTAGACATACTGGAAAACTGAACTCTCAAACTTTTAGTAATTTGTACAGAAACTTCAGATTCTACATTGAACGAATCTCTTCATTTGAAAGTTCAAGTAAGTTTTCAACAAAGTAATATTAAAGTTAAAAGCATAAGCACAAAAAGAGACTTACTTTAATAAAAGCTCAGTGCATTGTCTTTGTGGAGCAAAACAGGCGATAGCCCACACCTTGATCTCTATCCCAGTATGGAACTGCTTGTTTCTCATATCCCATACACCTTGGATGGGGGTAGCTATTGCCTTGTTCTGATAAAAGATGTGCACCATCAATAAGCTATACACTTGTATATTACTTAATCACACAGCTGAATGATCATTTCCTCAAAATGAAGTAAAGAAATAGTTTGTACCCGTCCTCCATAGAGAATTGATGGTGCCTGGAGGACTCGGCCATTTACTTCAGTCATTTCATCTCTTACCATGACCCCAAACTCGCGCACGTAAGGGTCACTATTAAAGTTGGCACTTCTCATCTGTAATGTATAAAAATAAAAAATTTTGGAATAAAATTCCTGGTCAGTTCACCAGCCGTACATTTGACAGCCCTTACACATAGCAGAGAGATGAACTGACCAATTTGCTGATTTCATCCTGGCGGTCTGGTGCTGACCGGGCTGTGGCACGAATCATAGTAGAGGTCTGATTGTCTGTCAGTTTCTTGATGCATCGCTGTCCAGCCACTATGTTACAAACCTAGGAGAAACCAAGATGAGGTCAGGAAGAAAATACATAAAACTCATTAATAAAAGGTTCTCACTAAGATTACAATATACTTTGCTAACCTCAAGAGGAAGGTAAGTGTGCTTTTGCTCTTGCCCGACTTGTAAACATGGGAGATGAGGATATCGAAGAATCAGTTTGTATTTATCTTTAAAGTATTGTGCCACAGTGCATTCAATAGTTTGCCCGTTCTCCTGCTGTAAGGGAAACCTGTAGCAGAAAAGAGAAAAGTGGGTTTTGCTCAAAACAGACAAAACGGCCACAAGGCCCGATTTACACATTTGTGCCGTGTTTTTGTATTTGCCAGCATATATGGGGAAATGTGTCCTAATATTCACATAGGCAACATCCTTGCAAACTGAGTAAATGTGTGTGCTGGTGTTGCATTTAACAAAGCAGTCTGCCATTTTAATGTGGAATAATACACTGCATGTTGTGTTCACTTCTCAGGGTTAAATTACTTTCTCACTGGAAACTGAACTGCTCTAGAGTTAAACTGTTTTAATCAAACCGAGACAACCATGATCAGACAACAAGAAAACCTGTTCTGTACATGTGATTGTTGTATAGTCACCTGCCTAAATAGGGGAAAACAAATTAACTTAATTCATCCTGACTAAATTCGGCTTACGTTGAGAACTTTATGTGTATATTTGCAGAACCTAATTAACCTGTTGGATTCATTACCAATTACTATATCTGGTGCAGGCTAACTCATTGTGAATTTGTAAAGTTGCATAGGAAATGCAGGGCTCAGATCTAAAAATTACTTTTTCAAATCTGTTTCTACATGTTTAATGGATAAGTAGTCCCAACAAAGTACGGTATGCACCAAATTATACAGTACTGAAACTTGCGCATCTCAGACGTGCATACGCATTTGCCGATGGGGCAAAGCGCCAGCCGCACATGTTCCCAGTAGTGAAAGGGAAGTTATGTTGAACAGTTGTTGTTGGAAATGGGTCTGTTGACGGAGGAAAAACTGAGGACCGAGTTTGAAAAGGTGGCAGAACACCTTCCTTTGCATACCCGTCCCATTCCCCTGATCTTACACCACCTGATGCCTACTTGTGTTAGGCATGTTAATGGAATGTTAAAGGAATGTTTTCAACTGTGAAGATCCGCCTGGAACTGTGCGTGCATTACACGAACAAATCGTCTCCTTTTACAGGAGTCTGGGGGAACCTTTGTTCCGAGAATCTGGGTTGAGATCCATGTGAACGATGTGAACACTGTCTACAGCAAGGCCATGCACACACACTTCGAACACTTACATTACACATACCATGGTAAATCAACATGCTAATAGTGTATATGTTAATTTCTTTCAGAGTAAATAAACTCACAGATGACAAGGTAAAATTGTTAATTTTTTCATTTCATTACTATATATTTTGGCACATACTGCATTTGCTTCTTTCAGATTAAATGTGTCCCAACAAGACCAGAAAATGTGAAGATTTCTAACATGCATTAGGAGTGGGTTTCTCTCTCATTTTCAAAAAAACAAACTAATCACCAAACCTAAAGCATTAAAACTAATTAGGAGGCCATATGATAAGAACCCTTACGTCTGGTGGCTGGCTGGTCTTCTGGTTACATTACAAACTCTGTATTTCCTCTTCATTTGCCCGCAGTGAGTGATCTCTACCTTCAGACCTGAAGGACACAAAGCAGAATAAGATAAAAGTGCTAGTGTGGAGCTATGTAAACACAAAAAAACAGACTTACAAGATGTACTTACCCTTTATCTCCTTAGTGAACTTGACTCTTTGGGAATCTGTTAAAGGCTTCTGTTGTTCATCAATGCTTTTAAAATCCAAAACCTCACACATAAACTCAATCACTGGCTGAGCTTTGTAGAATGCCGTAGCCGATACTTAAAAAAATAGATAATAAAACGAGAAGATGGCAAAGAAATTTGACATTCATATGTCTGTTTCAAGAAAAGACAAACGTATTACAACATATTAAAACATGCTGACTGGCATTACCATCAATGTTTAGCATCATTTTCCAAAGAGAGGGACGAACAGACTGGTGGAAGCCAAACCAGACTTCCCTTCCTCCACCAAGAGGGTTGGAGCAGCCTTCAGAAGGTGTAAAGAATGAGCGGCCAACAGGTGTGTACCTGGGATGAAGACAAAGAGTTTGTTTACATTTATTCATTGTCAACATTGCAGTTAGTTACTGTGTTTACATAAACTTAAGCAACCTGATGGGGAAAAATGTTTACCCGAGTCAGTCATTAATATATTTTTTTTATTACATTTCCTACTGCAAACAAAAAAGTAGGAAGTAGTTTTTAATCCCAGGTTTTATGTATTTGTCAGTTGGTGACCACACTTAGTGACTCAAGTCTGTAACTTTACTCCTAAAGAAGTTCTTTTGCTCACAAAGTTGTCCTCTTTGACTCTGTTTTTATTTAAGTCATAGATGAAGATGAACTCTTTCTCTAAAAGCTTAACTATGAAGAAAAATGCAAGATACCAGATTAGTTGCATACATGTGGTGATTAATTACTGGGTGAAAACCCAGGGATTATTTATTGTTTTTATTTAAAATCCCAAAAACAGTATCTCACAATCTGATGTACACATAATATGCTGTTTAAAAGGCCACAATTGGTAACTTCAACAACAAGATAATGATATGATTATTATTGCCTATATAAATGTACTCATAGAAGAATCATCTCAGGTTATTATTAAAAAATATATATTTTCCAGCAGTTCCTCAACAAAGACAGCTATAAATATTTATTATAGTTGTGTTGCAAAGATAAAAGATAAAAAAAAAAGACCAAACAGTGTCCTCTTGTGGTAATCATTAAAAGCACACACGAGAAGGTAAGTCAAGACTGCTAATTAAAAACATGCTAGTAAACTGTTCAATTGAGCAACGCATTAACCAATACACCACATATTTTTTTTAAGAAAAAAAAAGGATGCAAAACTCGTAGAAGTCTGATTTGAACACTCAGTGGGAAATGGCTGGACTGTTAAACCAAAACATGTGCTTAAAATGTCCGATTTGATTCTTGAAAGATAAAAATACATCAACTGACCTCATGGAGGGCAAATGTCTCATGACCACATCTAGAGCCTGAATAGTCTCAAAAGGGATGCTTGGCAGTCGTCCAGACAGTGCTTCATGAAGAGCTTGCAGACTAACACAAGAAACCCACTTTATGGCTACTTTAAAGCTCCTGTCTTTCCCTTCTCCAGGGATTGTCACCTCCAGCTCCACCTAAAAAAAAAAAACATGACAGGCTCATTTGTTTTTACTTAGATGGCTATAACAATTCATACTAAAGTAAAAAAAAAAGAAAAGAAAAAAAGTCCAATTGTGATATAGTACTCAAATTTAAATCTATAGAGATTAGAACATGAGTACTATACAAGTACCACTCACCTTGTCTCTCCCTATGGGTAAGGGCATAGCCGTGTACAAGTTCTTCCTCCCGTCATACACAGGCTTTCGGTCACCAAAGATCTGTGTTTTAAAGTGCTGGACCATGTGCTCAACAATTTCACTGGAAAAGAAAAAAGTGTTTTTAGAAAATAATAAACTCATTGTTATTGTCTAAATCTGAGGTCTGATTCAAGAACTTAGAGTTACCGGTTGACCCTGCGTGGGCACTTCTCGGGTTTGATGTCAATGTCGTAATGGTACACCTCCAGTTTGGGGATCTCCATCTCAAAGAAGTTGGCCTGCAGTTTGATTGTCCTACCCATGGTGCCAAAGTCTGGCCTCTGAGGTGGTTTGAACACATACTCTTGTGGTGGTGGTGGAGGAGGAGGAGACAGAGGAGCTGTAGTGGTGGTCAGAGAAGATTCATGAGCTGTAATCGCAATTATCAACATATTAGAATGTTTAAGAACCAGCTTTATTGGCACATTGTTTAGCAATGAATAATTATTTAATTGTTTGCCCTTTACCCATAAGCAGACAGTGTTTATTTATAAGAAAGGAAAAAGAAAAAAATACAAATCTTGAAATGCCACAGTGGAAAATTTTCGGCAGTGATGGTGTAAAATATGTCAATATTAATATCAAGCTAGATTTTCCTGAGTAATGCATAGACTAAATTAAATTAAAGGAGCTAAGGAGTATGGGTGTAAAAAAATATGACCAACAACCCTATTTCTATATACCCAAGTATACAAAGTAATAAAGACTAGTGCAAATATTACAAAGAATATTTTTTCTTTTTTTAAAATATTTAATGATAGATAAGTCAACTTAGCCTACTCTGAAATCCTACTCTGTTTACCGACCGACGATCAGCATGTGTCTTCGGTTATTAAATGACCATTATACTGTATATATAGTACAACAATTAGCTTTAGATTAATAAATAATCAGATATATTTGTTTAGCAAATCTAAAACACTGACACATCATTCAGTTGGGTTTGCTGACTAGCAAGTTGGTAACAAAATCCGAGCACTGGGGCATCTGGTTTCCCACTTTGTCTTTCAAACAAGATGTGAGAAGTAGAAACTATTTGATGTCTTACAGCATTATACTTGTTTATCTGACTTTCAAACCTGAACAAATTGTATAACACTGATATTTATGTGACTTTACACACACACACAAAAAAAGCACAAATATAAACACATACCCACATACATGAATCTTGGAAAAAAAACTGAATAACATGAAAAATTTTATTTTCATTTGGAATTTAAATTAAAAAGTGAAACTCATTCTAGATTTATTTACATGTAAAATGAAATATTTCAGACCTATTTTGCTTTCATTTCAATTATTACAGCTTTCAGCTAATGAAAATCTAAAATCCATATATTTTTACTTTTGAGTAATTTACTATTTATACAGTACAAATACAGTCTATCTCTTGGTCTATTTCAGCACACCGATAAGAAGGACTGCTGGCTTGACAGTTATCCAGAAGACAATCATCGACCCCCTTCACAAGTAGGATCACGCCAGAGAACATCACCACCGAAAGGGCTTGCTATAGGCGGAGTGCTGTATCGAAGCATATTCATGGAAAACTGGCTGAAAAGAAAAAGGGTGGACAAGCAACACGGATGACCACACGCTTAAGAGAATTTTCAAGAGAAGCTGATTCAAGACCTTGGGAGAGCCTCACAAGAATTGAGGCTGGAGTGAGTGAGGCTGGAGTCAGTGCATCAAGAGCCACCATGCATAGATGTCAGAAAAAGGGCTACAGATGTTCTCTAGTATCAAGCCACTCCTGAGTCTGGGACTTTATTGGGAATCCAATGTTACGGCCTTTATCCTTTCCGTTTTACACAAGACGCATCACACGAAAAAATAAACAGCACGTCACTTAAATCCCAAGTTCTATCTTAAGAAACATAATGACCCCAAAATCAGTAATATGCAACTTCTAAACTTTCTAAAGGGTCATCAACCAACTGGTGTTGCAATTTATTTATTTCAGTGGATCGAACCAAACACTCAAAATTACCTTAGCAGAAGTGATCAATGGGGGAAAGAAACACTTGACCATAGTTTTTCCTTCAAATATGTTAAGATCCTCAACTTGTATTTAAGTCACTTGAGTGGGACTTGTGCAGGAAGCCCTTACTAAGGTAATAATCAATTTACTGAATCCCAAAAACTAGGGATAGGAATCACCAATCACTTCCCAATACATTATTATAATAATTCTTGGGTGCTGATTTGATTAAAAATGCAATTCTAAGTATCACAATAAAAAAATTTTTTTTAATTCATTATTACATTTAAAAAAAATTGTATTACAATTTTAAAGCTTTGTAAAAAAAAAAAAATCAATCAAGTAATTACACACATCCAGTTTCTTATAACATTACGTTGTTACAAAACAAACTGATTTTAAACACTTAACCAAGCAGCACATATCTCCATCATTGGCCATAATTATTATTTTTAAATAGACTTGGCAAATGATTCACTCCTACCATACGGGATTAAAATATGTAAATAGTTTACCTGTAGGATTATAAAGAAACAAAGGCGTTTTACCTCATCAAAAAAACTCAATTCTGCAAGTTGTTCGGCCGAACACCGGTCATCGCCAATCAAACTAAAAACCAGCCAGTTCTGGCTACTGGCCAATCAACTGGTTCATCTCTAGTATAAACATAATAGGTTTTTTTTTTTATGTATTTTGGAGTCAGTGTGACGATAAATGAAAAAAATCTCAATTCAGAACTTTACTAAAAACAGACCAGCCATAAAACTACGGTTGGGTACAATTTGGATTTTTTACGATAATGGTGCCAAATTGATACATTTAAAGTGGTACCGGTGACTATAAAAATGAGTGGATAACATTAAAGAACAGCTTTTATTAATATTAATAATAATAATAATAATAAAAGGAATCTTTAAAATAAACAATATATTAAAAGTACACATAAATAAAAATAAATACAAAACATGACAAATTTACATACTACCTAACCCAACTACAATCATTTAACAGCAATAACAAAGTAGGTATCAATAACAAGGTATTCTTGGTATGCTACAACCCGGCATAAAATTTCAGCAATTTTTTTTTGCAGAAATATGAACATATTTGCTTTATCTGGAAAAACACGACATTGCTAGTGTTGGTCTGACTGGGGCCGTGAAAGCCCATACTACATAATCTGTTAAACACGGTGCATCCCTCTGCTTTTGGATCATCCCACGTGTCCTCAAATATTTCATTAGGTTTGCTGTGTTTCCCCCTTTACACGCAATTGTTGAAAGCTACTTGTTGTCACAGTGTCTGAATCCTTTGTTGTGAAATACAGTCACAGTTTAAAATATGTTTATCTATAGGCATTCTAATTTAAGCATGTTTAGCTTAACGAGCTAATGCAACCTGCTTCCATCAGGCCAAGTGTAATTACTGAATTCACGTAGATGGTCTCATTTCCCTAGTTGTGTTTTTAAGTCGGAACGTGAAAAAAAAATGGACACGCGTGTTACCACAAAGATTAGTTGGATTTGTATTAGAGCTTTCCAACTCGCATTCACGTGCATTTTCTCAGTTGGAAAATTATTTTTTATGTGCAGTGAGGGTGATTATGCTTCTTCATCCATTTCAGAGAACCAGAGAACAAATATTTAAATCAATTGCTCAGGCGTGGCAACAAAGTGAGGCAATGAAATCTGCATTCAGACTTGGTTCTAGTACATACTGGTTATATGGAAACCGGTGCTGTATTGGCAACAAGTTTCGTTAGTCCATTCTACATAAAACATAGGTCGATGCTATGCTTACTCTGTATAGACACATACATAAGACACTAAACAGTTTTGTTGTGTGTAATACAGACATAAGCCCCATTTACACTGCAGGTCTCGATGCCCAATTCTGATTTGTTGCCTATATCTGATTTTTTGACCGCCTGTTTACACGTTCTTTCAACAATGGCCCATATCCGATTCAAATGTTTACACTTGCCATAACATGTGAAACATCGCGCATAC
>JAOVVB010000030.1:6743485-6762375 GCA_028570985.1 Heterobranchus longifilis
GCATCTCTACCCCAGCCTTGTAAACTGTTGGTTTGTGTACAGTAACCATAGCAACGCACAGAGCTGACAGTAAACAGGCAAGACTGGCCGTAAACTGCGGTAAACCCCCCAATTGAGACGCATATTCTGAATGCGCTGTTTACATGTCCAAAGAATGCTCCTAAAACAAGAATAATACCGGCCTGCTACGTCTTAATCGGAAAATGCTATATTTAGAAAACTGCTTTTTTGTGAATATCCCAAGAGAATATGCTGTTTACATGACCTGTATCAAATTTGGAATATTGTCATGTTCTGAATAATCGTGTGCATGTAAACATACTCAATCATGTTGCCACTTACACTGGACCAATGCTAAGTGTTTGTGTGTTAAGAGCAGTTTAAGGCCTTAAAGTCCAAATAAGGTTAAAAGCTTACCAGAGCTTGTTGACCCAGAGGAACGGGGTCCCTCTTGCATCTCGGTGGCTACACAAAAATACAAAAATAACAGGTTATGGACGCTCAAAAATCCACTTGATCTGATACACTGTGTATTTAAATACATAAGACTGGTGAAACCATACAACTGAGTCACTTAACACATGATAGAAAGCTACTGCTTAACACATTAATATGAACAATTTCTTCATGAAGCAAGTGGCAAGAAGAAGAAAAGTGCTACTCATCTTAGCATGTACATTCCCATTACAAACATCTGCTTCATTTCAGTAGATCTTGCTCTCTTATCGCCTCCACAACGCCATCGTGCACAATCAAGGGCGACTTTTACAAAACTCTTATCAATATGCACACAGAAGGAATTAAGCAAGGTGGTAATCTAAGTCTCCTGGAGCCACCCTTTCGCCTGGAAATAGCCTGAGCCTACACGCCAATTCATTTTTTAGTACTACAAAGAAAACAGAGATGCCTCCAGCAGCAAAGAAAACAAACACTGAAGCAATTACTAAATTTAAGAGAAATACAATGTAGTGTTGCTATTGTTTGTGCTGTTTGTTCCTCAGGATAAAAAGCCAATGACAGAGAGAAAACCTTATAGCAAATGCTACAATATTCTAACATAATTAGTCTAATTGCCAAATGAGAGTCAACTGTTTACACTGTTACTGTACCTAGCCTTAGTCAAACTTCATATGTCTACTTCTCGATCACCCTTTATTTCAAAGTCATAAAGTCCGTGTTACATTGACAGAGCGATTTGATGGCTTCGGGAAATTTATATCGTGGGCAAAAACGATGGAACACAACATAATTTTCCAAATTTAAGTTAGATACTGTTAGCTAGCCATAGCTAAGATTGGTGATGAGATTAGATAGCATGGTCGGCCGCTAAATATTGCTTTAACTCTGTACTTAGTATTAAACTGCGAGACACTCATAACAATGATCGCTGTGTTTGTGCTTGTATGATTCATCAAGAAAATACACGCCGATCGATCACACTTGGTGAAATTACATTGGGAAGCTAACTAACAACAAGTTCGGGAAACGAGGTACCGTTGAAGCTAACTTGGCTAACAGCAGCTTCTTGTTGTTGCACGCTAGCTAAGCTTGCCTCTACTACTAATGCCTCCACTTAAAACTGGGACGACGTGTTCTTGATCAAAGCATTTCTTTACTTTTATAATAACTAGTTAGCTAAATGAAACAAGAGTCGAGTCCGTGTTTCAGCAATGGAAATGTAGCAGCTAAATGCTGCAACTAGTGTGTTCATTTTTGCTAGCTGCATCACTTAGCCGATGCTAATGTTAGCTGCACCACTTACCTCCAGCAGAGGAATACATTTTGTCGACTTTTTAAGCGTGTGTCGTGGACGTACTGATACTCCACTTTATTTTGGCCAAATTCCACCTAAACTCATCCGTGATCGAAAAGTAGTTGTATGTACAGGAGCAAGGGAGGAAGCTCAGTTCGGAAATAAAGATATATAGTTAGCCAAGTGGTAAATATTTGGAGTCTCTCATCCTCGGCACGGCCCCATCCCCCCAACACACAAAACGGGAGCCGAGAGAAAAGATAGCACAGAAAAGAACCATGCAGGGCAAGAGAGTTCCCTCCCTGCTACTTCCGTTTTTGGTCACTTCCTGTTAAGCAGCGTAAACATTTACATTTCTACTTTTTTCATGTATTTTTTATTTATCTCACAAAATATGTATTTGTCCCACCAGCGCAATGGTTTGAGTTGTTAAAAAGCTAGTAACGTTAAGCTATCCGTGACATCTATTGAAGCTTGACACATCTGTAAAAGAACAAAATTAGCTGATAACAGATACAATATGTGTTGTTTACATTACACATTATTTACAGTTTCGATAAACTGACATTTATAACATAGTCATGCTGTTTGTAAGCGGTGGTGGCACACGCGTGAAACGCTTCAATTTTGTTTATGTGAATCGGAGGGGAACTATCTTGTCAGTTGAACTCTTCAGTGACGTCAGACGCACGTTGCGCGCGCTCCATTGACCCGAATTCAAATCTATAACCACAGCAAAGGTAGTTTTCTTGATTAAAAAAGCAAAAAGTATGGCTCTATATCACGTGGCTAACAATACTGGCATAGTTTTTTTTAAAGTGAACTACAAACCGAGTCGGTAAGGTAAAAAAAACTTTTCCACAAGCAAGACGGACACCACAGGAAGAAATTCGTGGCCTCGACGGGGGGAGTATTTCCGGGGTACCAAAGTCAGGTAAGCTAATGAAAGTATTTAAACTGTCTTTCAACACCTAGCTCTGTTTACTTGTTCAGTTATTGGTGAGAGAAGCGTAACACTGTGTGCAGAAAGTTCTGCAAGGCAAAGTCGTTTGTGGGGTTTCTTGTCGACTTGAGGCGGTAGAAAACACTGCATTTTAGACCAGGTGTAGTCTACCGGCAATTAGCTCCATCCTGGAATAAAGGATAATAAAGGCTATACAGGTAAGAGCTGAATGGTATAAGATAGCTTTTATTTTTCAAAACAATGTTGAATTGTGAAGAAATGATGAATGAAAACGTAAAACTCATTATGTTTACTACTATTTAGTAGGCCTAGTAGTAGCCTAAGCATATTGCAAATGTAACGTGAGTGCAGTTCAAAAAGCCTGTCTTACTTCCTTATCCTATGCACTGTGTATATGATACTAGGTACAATGTATCCAGTGTATGATACTGACAATATACTGGATACAATGTAATGCTAAATACAATGTATCTAGTATTGGTGGTTTCTATCCTCACATCCGTTGCCCTAAAGCCCTTTGGATAAATGTGTTCATTTTTAGTTTCTTTTAATACTCTTTTATTTTTGAATAATTACATGTTGCCCTTCATTTTTAGTGTCTAATAAGGTGAGATGAAATTCCTCATGCATTTTTCTTTGTCAATACATTTCTGTGGGTTCTGAGCTTAGTGTGCAGCTCCCCAGTTTGCCCACTGGTCGGCGCTGTCCACCACTGAATGTGCAGACTGGGGGGGTGAGTGTTGATTTTATCATTCTCTGCAGCAGGTTTTAAGATGAGATAAGATACGATGAATCTTTAATGATCATGTTGGGAAAGCTGGTCAATTTTGGCATTATTATACACGCCAATCAAAGAGCAGTTGGCATGGATTTGAAAATATGTGGGAGGGTCACTATTGTTATGTGTGGAATATATTTAATATAGCACATTAAATATCGGATCCGCTGATAATATATTGGACATTTAGTTGTAAGATGTAAGACTTCAGGAATGGGCCAGAATATTAAATCAGGTTTAGCCTAAAATAGAAAAGAATAACCAATGTGCGCAATAATAGCCAATGTATTGTGATTTATTTATTATTTCTATGACTATTTATTCAATGTGAGATGATAATTATGTCATTTTGGGGTTATTTGGCGGTTAAAAATAACAGAATAACGTTGAGACTGATTTAATAAAAAATGTATAAATATGGAATAATGAAGACAATCGTAATAAACGGCCAGTCTTACAGCACGAGGCCTTTTTGGTAATGAGGTTGTGTCCCTCTAATCCATCCTCCTGAAAACGTCGCTCAGTGACACGGCCAACACTTTAATTGCCCCCATTGATTGATAGTATAAGAACACAACAATGCAGCAGCCTCATAGCCCGGGTGGTTTCCCCCCTATAAGAAAGCTGGCTGAGTGAATTGGGTGTAGCTGTGTCTGTGTGCGCCTTGGCCAATGGAACCAGATCCTCCCTGCAGTGCGTAAGAGCGCGATTTAGGATTTAACCAAGTCTTTGCTGCGGGGCTGACTGCAGTCTTCACCAGAGCCCGACGGCCCGAGAGCCTTTCAACAATGCCAGTGTAGTTTTCACACCACTTTGGAGTCAGACTGCTTTTTTTCCTTTCTTTTTTTGCGAATCAAATAAAAACAAACCCACGCGTTCCCTCTCGAAGTATGACTGGAGTATTCGACCGGAGGATCCCGAGTGTGAAAACAGATTTCCAGAGCTCATTTCAACTCTCCACCATGCACCATCCGTCTCAGGAATCTCCTACTTTACCCGAGTCCACCGCCACGGATTCTGGCTACTACAGTCCCGCCGGCGGAGTCACTCACGGCTACTGCTCGCCCAGCTCCACCTCGTACGGGAAGCCTCTCAATGCCTACCAGTACCAGTACCCGGGCGTAAATGGATCCGCTGGAAATTACTCGACAAAATCCTACACTGATTACAGCTCGTACACGACCCCCGCCTACCACCAGTATGCAGGGACTTACAGCAGAGTGCAAGCCCAGCCGAGCCCACAAGGTAAGGGCCGCACAATGTTGATATAATAATATATAAGGAGCTAATTATTACTGGATCATACTTACTGAATTGTCAAATTTCATCTTGTTTTATAATTTAATGCCATTTATAGCTGACTGTTCCTCTTACTTGCTAAATTAAGAAATAAGGAATACATGCTAATTTATGTTGTATTATGAAACCACGTCATTTAATGTAATTTTTAAAAAAGTATTTTGAGAATATATGTGCGTTTTTTTGCCAGCCTGGAATTAATTTGTTTCATGAAATTTAAATTTCTTGGAATTCTAAGAGATATATGCGACAACCCACACAATAAACTGATATTAAAACGGTAATTTGTAATAAGCACACATGTTTATTGTTGCTGTGATTATTATTTTTTAACAGAAAAAGAGATAAGCGAGCCTGAGGTGAGGATGGTGAACGGCAAGCCGAAGAAAGTGAGGAAACCCCGGACGATCTACTCCAGCTTCCAGCTGGCCGCCCTGCAGAGGCGGTTTCAGAACACGCAGTATCTGGCGCTGCCGGAGAGAGCCGAGCTGGCTGCCTCTCTGGGACTCACGCAAACACAGGTGGGATTTTAGATCTTTTTCTTAACCCATTTTCATTGTTTAAACGTGCCTATTCGTTAAAAAAAAGACTGTTTTGTCGTGCTTTGTTTCTGTGCGCATTTACGCACCGTGCCTCCTCTGATTGTTTCTGAGGTTATATACGAGATATTAATACTCCTGTTTTTCCGCTCTTTTTTCCAGGTAAAAATCTGGTTCCAGAACAGGAGATCAAAACTGAAGAAGATCATGAAAAACGGCGAGCTTCCACCGGAGCACAGCCCCAGCTCCAGCGACCCCATGGTGTGCAACTCTCCACAGTCCCCGGCCGTCTGGGACACACAGGGCCCCTCCAGGCCGCACAGCCTACAGCCCCAAAACATCAACACGACGGCTTCTAACTTTTTGGAAAACTCTGCGTCATGGTACACCTCAGCCGGCAGCTCCATGACTGCCCACCTGCAGACCCCTAACTCGATACAGCACTCGTTGGCTCTTGGAGCGGGGACGTTATATTGAGAAAAAAAAAACCCTGTTGTTCATTTCAATTTTTTTTTTCCTTCTATGGGACTCGTGTTCAAATTTCAGAGGAATATGCAATGTATTTGATGACAGTCATAGAAGAAACGTGTAAAATGTGTAAATGTGTGCATGTAATTTATTGCATTTTTGGAAGACTATTAAACGTTTAAATGGACAATGGAACTTTGAAACCTCCGGCCTCACTGCAGTCTCTTGTTATTTTAACCTTCAGTTATTTACACTGAAAATCACGACAAAGACTCACACACATAAATAATGTTTGTGAGCCTCAGGTGACAGTCGCACACAAGGTTGTAAATCACAGCTGCTTCGTATATTGAGATGAATGTAGAAAAAAATGTCGTAAATCTTAGTATTCGCCACAACACCCACAATTTATATTTATTCTGTGATTTAAAAAAAAAAAAAAGTTTTATGAAAGATATTACACAGACAAACTTAACTGTCTTGGGGATGGAGATGAAAAATATCAGATTTTCTTTGTGAAGAATGTGCCTTTATTTTCCTTTTGCAGGCTCATTTTAATCATTTGCGATGGAAAAAGAAAATACAGTGCAAATGTATGACTTTATTAAACAGACATTAAGCAAAAATGTGTTATTGTAAATACATTTCTGAGAAAACATGGCTACCGTGTACCACTGTAAGCCTTAACCTACCTAAGAATCACACTCACCTTCATTGAATACCAGTGTTTCTTGAATAACTGCATTGATTTGTCCTATAATATTTCGATTTCTGTAAAATATTATTATAATCATATAATATTTTATAGAGACTAATTGTGCCTGTGGAAGTCAATAGTGGCTCATTTCCTTGATAGTATTTTTTTTTAATACAATCTGATTTATGGTGACATCATAGGCTTTGTATCCTGATATTGTTATACATTGTTACAATAATTTTTGCTGCGTATTTTCCCCACATTCTGAAACAGTTGGGTTATTATTATTTATATATTATTGTTATTATATTCACTACTGCCTCTGATCACCACCAGAATGATAACTTTTTTCTTATCACTCGTGTTGTATTTTAGTGGAGAACCTGACTGAGCTTTGCTGCAGCTCGTGTGTAAAGAAAAAGCCTGCGTCTCGCAGCAGACAGTCTGCAGCCGCTCTCGCTTTGTGTCCCCTACAATTAGCTGCTTTGAATGGCAGAGAGGAGGCGAGGGGGGCGGCACGGAGATCTGAGACAATCCGCATTCCTGTGGGGGTAGACCGGCTCCAGAGCTCTGCCACTCCCGGCCGCAGCCCACCTTCCGGGTGAAATAAAAAAGAAAAAAAAAAAAGAAAGAAAAGGAAAATCCTCCACAATTTCACCATGCTATTAGCAGGAAGTAATATCAGCCCTGCCACTGCAAAAAACAAACAAAACAAAAACAAAACAAAAACGCTAAACAAACCGTGCCACTGTGGGAAACATTGGAGATATTGAAAATTGATCTGATTGAATTTGCCCGGTCATTTGTACAAAGATCATATAAGTGCGTTTTTACAAATGTTACACAAAATTCTCCCTCCCCCTCTCTCTGTGTGTGTCTGTGTGAGTGAGAGAGAGAGAGAGAGAGAGACACACACACACACACACACACTCTCACACACTCTCACACACACACACACACACACTAAACAACACTGCATCTGACCCACACACTGCACACTGACCCATGCATGTTACCATTTCCACCTGACACAGAATCCTCTTCCTCTTCCTGATTGTAGCCTATACTGAATACACTTCTCTCTCTCTCTCTCTCACACACACACACACACACACACACACACACACACACAGACAGACATGCAGGAGCAAACAGAAAAATGCTCTTCTTAATCTAAAACGCCACCGTGCTTGTTGTTGTTGTTTTGTTTTCAGCCTAATTTCCTCTGTAGGCTAAACGGTAGTGCCGTAATTACAATGCGAGTAGGTCACTCGAGAAATTTAGATTTTTCACATTGCTTGTGCACGCGTTCAAGAACACTCAGGCGCGCGCACGACCTCATGCACAGATGCACACATAGGCCTTTATATATCTCTCTCATACACTCATACACACACACCCCTACTGTATGTCCCCCACTACACACACACACACACACACACACACACACACACACACACACACTCGTCGTGCCATTATATCGAGAGCCCCCGTTTATTTCCAACCGAACATTTTCCACTCAGCTAGTTTCCCCCCGTTTTGCAAATCGAGTCTAAATAATGACAGTTAGCTTTACTGGACAGCTTCAACTGTAACACTCCACAATAATTATTCTCCAGGATTAGGGCCTCCATTATCATAATCTGGACATTGACAATTACCTATAATTTGCAAAGATGCGCTTGGTTCTTGATTGCAGAGGGGTTTTTTTTCAAGCTCGCCATCACTAAACAGTGACAGTAATAACAGCTAATTTTGCAGGCAATATATAAGAGCTTACCGGGGTGTGCAAACACTTTCCCACCTGGATTTGCTTATTCAACCACCAGCAGTAAAACCGTGCAGAGCTTTTTTGGGTTATCTATGTTAGAGAAGCGAGAGAGAAAGGTAAGGATGTGTCTCTACTATTTTCTGTCCTGTGACTGTAGAGGAGGCTGTGACACTCTTGGCTGCATATTACTCTTTATAGTCGGGACTGTGACAGAGAAATGGAAACATTTAGCATTTTCCCTAAAAAATCTGAATTGTTTTTTATTTGTTGGAGGTGATATTTGGATTGTTGTTGTGTTTATGAGGCCTGCTGAGGTGTGGTGTTGTGTGAGATCTTGTAGGTGCTGTAGGAGCTTTTATATGAGAAGTCTGCTGTATATAATGCATCAGCTACTGCTGATAGAGCTCACAGTGACACATCCCTCTGCACCCCCACCCCCCCATACCTGTCACTCTGCTGCACCTTACATCTATCTATCTATCTATCTATCTATCTATCTATCTATCTATCTATCTATCCTTATATGATAGCTCATCAAAGCCTTTTTTATCCTCATTTGTACAACACAAAACGTGTTACTCCTTGATGCTGAATAACCCAACTGTGTATTTATGAGCATTGTTGATGTTTACTTGCTGCTGCTCCGGGCTCCCTGCAGCCTGCAGATCAGGGCGCACATGGCCCCCAGGAGCAGATAGGCCCCCAATGTCTGGGGGCCCCAGGTAGAGTGAATGTGCGCCAGTGGGACATCCGCGACTTGACAGCTGCATGAAGCTTTTCAGCAGTTGTAATTTCAGATAATATCCCGAGCGCTCACTCTTCTCGGCAATTTGTATGTGAATAACCGAATAATTTTCCCTTTTGTTCCATCTGCGCTACCTCAAATCCAAATAAAGATGCCTTTTAGTATTAAAAGTGGTAGAAAATTACAGGTAATTATCTTTGACGGTAAAAACGCTGTAATCAGCGGGCTACATCAAAAATTACCCTAATTATGCCTGCATTTATGAGAATGGAAAAAAAGCCTCACTTGGATAAAAACCCACAAATTGTCCCAAATATCTCCTTCATATTGAACGCCGCTGCAGCTGGCTGCTTTGTTCGACATCGATCCCGTGGAGCTTGGCATTTAACGGCCTGCATTAGGACGGAGAGAAGGGAGAAAACATTTTGTCAATACTTCTAATAATTGAGGGTGAAATGACAAGATAAGCTGGACCTGGAGCAAATGTCTTTCGAGGTGAATGTAGACAGCAGCGGGGCAGGGTAAGTTAATTTCCTCCGGTGTTTGATAAATCTATATACTGCGTTCTTCATCAGCCTTGGATTTATTTAAAATGTTTACTCTGGTGAAATGGGCTTTTCATTGCAGCACTGTGTCATTACCTTACGCTATTGTCTGTTAGAAGCTCGTGCACACCAGGGGGACGGGAAATATAGGCCTGTTATGATATGATGTTGGCCCAATAATATGAAGCATTAAAAAGGCCTTAATGAATTTATGAAATCATGCAACAGCAGGCATCTGTTTTGAGTCACGGTTTACTCAATCTGACAAAACATAAAAAGTGTATGTACAACTAAAATCGCAGATTATATTTACAGACAGACAGTTTGCTTGGTTTTGCATGTTGGAGAAACAACCAAAGAAAAAAGCAGTCAGGAGTCCATCATGGCGAAAGGCTCTGTGCGCCATAAGCAGTCTTTTTTTCCCCAAAAAGTGGCTAAAAATGTCACTGATAATATTTGGTATATTGACGTTCAGATGTTGACATGAATGAAAGCATAACAAATATGCGAGCCCACTGAACAGCCATGTACGCTAAAAAAATGGTTAGTTCCCTTTTTGTTTGTGTCATCACACCGAGGCTTGGCTGCGTTTTTTTATCCTCAGCAGAGGCGAGCAGCCGAGGGTTTTTTTTCTCCTCCATCCAGTCTCTGCGCTGACACAAATTGTAGGCTACGTTGGAAACTGCATGGTGATGGCGGAGATCCGGAGGCCTCCGAGACAGCTCACTGACCTTCTTCTTTTGCCTCACCACCATCAGTCTATCTCTGCATTGAGTCTTGGTGTGGGGAGGAATACCAGTGAGAGTAGCCGGGCATGTAGCTGTTGGCCGGCATGTTTACTCCTTTGGAAGAGGCCGAGACGTCCCATATTGGAGGGATGGTCGGGGAGCGCGGGGAGAGGGACATGGAGCCCGGCATAGGGTCGCTCTCGTGCGGGTTGCCGCCTTGCTTGAGCAGCTTCTTGAACTTTGACCTTTTATTCTGGAACCAAATCTTTACCTGCAGGAGAGAAGGTCGCGCGTAATTAGTGTAAAGAGCCTGTGTGGAGTTAGTTTAGTTTCTGCAAAATAGCATTAATGTATTATTAAATACTAGAAAGGGCATTACCAAAACAAAAACACACAACCAAATACTACTACTACTAATAATAATATTATCATAATATCTATTATAATTATATATATGATGGTTTCCAGGCGTTAGTGTAGAAATCCAGGGAATGTAAATTCCTCCTACCTGTGTTTGTGTCAGTCCTAGAGAGGCAGCCAGCTCCGCGCGCTCCGGTAAAGCGAGGTACTGTGTTTGCTGGAAACGGTGGTTCAGTGCTTGGAGCTGCAAACTGGAATAAATTGTCCGAGGTTTGCGAATCTTCTTGCCTTTCCCATTAAAACGAATTTCCCCATTTTCAATCACCGTCGTTTTCTGCTGCTCTGCAACAAAAACAACCAATGTTATTATTCCAAAACCCGCAGCCCATGGATATCTGTGTGTTCTATGCAGGAAATCGTCTAAACAGCTGCAATATTCCGTGGAGAGAAATGAAACTGTATAAAAATGAAAAACCATGCCGATAAAACATTGACATCTCACATTGCCTTTAAGCGCCGTGGCAGCCACAATCCTCATACGCTGTCATATTTAGGATATTGCTCGTAATGACATGTCAATTAAATGCTAATTACAACATTCAAGGCGCGCGGGCTGCCTAATTTTCACGAGTAGTTGGTGAGGATTGCACGGTCGTGATGATCACACCCCGGGCATTAAAACAGGTTTTGTGGGAAGTGCTGCTAAACGGGGCAGCAAAAACAGGCTGAGAAGGTAATAGGCTGCATCTCGAATTATTATCCGGTGCCGTTTACGCACGATTTTCTTCGATGTAATCGCCCACCTAATACGCTTGAAAGATCATTCGTCCGAATTTTGGAGTGGCCGGTGCGGTGACTTGGGCACGACACCAACACTGGCAGGGAGAAAGATTTGATCCCCACTCTGGGCCACTAAAAAAAAAAAGGGGGAAATAAGAAGATGTAATCGTTCTGTCAAGGCGCCGGGGATGGACATGACGCGCTGCGTTTTCCACTCGGCTGGTGAAAAGGGGGTCTCTTACCTGTGCCGTCTAACCTTGTCTGTCCTCCCGTGTTGTTGTGATAGGATGGCAGGTACGGGCTGTGGTGCGGATGGCTCACGTAAGGGTAGGGTAACGACCTGTTGTAGGTGTTGGTCCCGGTGTACGCCGTGTTGTCGTGCTGGTGGTGCGCGTGCGAGCCGGAGTGGAGACAGTGCAGCGGGTAGTGGCCGCTGGCCATCGACGGGGAGCTCTGCTGTGAGTGCGACTGCTGCCCAAACTCCATGAAAGCAGACTTGGACGAGTCCTGAGCCTCCAGACCGTCAGCCATCGTAGTCATGGTCATCATCGAATTTTCTGCCTTGAGAGCACTCACCCCCCTCTCTCTCTCAAGACCAAATCGGTTTTTCTCTCTCTCGCTGTGCTGTTGTCTCTCTCCCCTCTCCACCGCGAACAGATATTGTCCTATTAATTTTTTTTTTCCAGAGGCGTCTTTATTTCCCCCCCTTGTCGTGTGATATTCTCACTCAAAGTGGCGGAAGGTAGGCATAAGTTAAGGGATAGATTTTAAGGTGGATTCTGTTAAAATTGAGCCCTTGCTTCCAGACTTGATGCAGACACTACAAGTAAAATGGTTTGTCTCCAAAGGGCAGCGCCTCCCGATTGGTCATCCAACCCAACGTCATCAGAGCTCTGCGCTTCACGGAGACTTGAGCTGGAGTTAACCCACCTTACCAGCTCCCACCACAACTATGGGGGAAATAATATATGGTGGGAAAGACGCATAATTCCTACAGACAAGCTTCACACGTAAAACCAGCTCTTTTGGAATTGCCGAGTCGATTTTTGTTTTTTACCCAAACCCCCAAATTACGCACGACGCGCAACATATAGCGCGCACTTTGATTTAGCCTGATGAGCCATGCAAGTCTATATGTGGCTCTTTTTTTTCTCTCAGCCTTTAACTCCTCCTCTCCTCAGGAATTAATTACTTATAGGAAAGCATCTAACAAACCTAATTTTTTAAAACAATATTAAAGTCGAAATAGATTTTTAAACCAAATACCAATATATTATTTACAAGATAGCCATACATAGAAATTATATCCATCTTTACAAATCATCTATCATCGTTTAGCAGGATTTGATATTTTGTATCAAATGTCTAACCAATTGCAAAGTGTAGAATAATCAAATATACATTGAAATACTTTTTAAAGACATTGTATTTATTTATACTAAATAAATGATCTGTTTATGTCAAGAAAACTCCTGAAACAGGTGAAATAGCCTTGGAAATAAGTATTAATACGCCAGAACTTTTACTTTTTTAAATCTTTTTTATTTTTTTATTACAAAGAATAAATAGGCTAGTTATTAAAAGACTTATTTTTTGCAGTGTAGTATTTGCTTTGATGAGCAGTCCCTCTTTAAGCCCCCCTCTGCTGAAAGTAACATATATTATAAGTGTTCGTTTTCCCTGGGGCTACTGACCATATGATTAAGGATCCTCAGACAATTGCAAATACAGTACATGTGACACATCAAATAACAATATGCCTGAGGTACAATAGGTTATTTTGCACATAGAAGGGTGGATACCGTGATGAACTGACAGTGTCTTTTATCCCTGTTGTAATATGAGGCCTGGTAGGGTCCTCAATATATGTAAATTATACAGTTTGCCTCTGAGGGCTGCGATGTTCGATTGGCATATAAGAATAAAATGATATTTCCGCTTACATTAATGCAGTAGGTATTCAAACCATGCTTTGCACTACTTTCAGCACATTTTTTGCCGCAATGTAGCATTCAGCGGAAAAAAAGGCGATGAAAAATAATTATGGCTGCAATCAAGTTACTACGAAAACCTATTTGATTAGCGGCCACACTTTACTCAAATTGCAGCTATAAAATTAAGAACAATTCGCCTGTAATGATTATGGACTGGATTTATTTTGGGAGGGTGGAATAAAAGTGGATATAGCATAAATTATCCCCTAATTATACGCCAGTGTCGCCTCAATTATCCTCTTATCAAAAATGGTTGTCTAAATGCAGCGTTTAGTTTCAATTTTCTCCTTTTCTGTAACAAGAACTCGGTACCTTGCTATTATCGTCAGCTACGGTTGTTATTTACTTTGTGGGATTTAAAAGTGCACAACCCAGCCGGATAATCATTTTACAGCAGCGGACCAAGAGAGGAGCACAGAGGCAGGGGATGTGAGCCGCCACACATCCACACGGACTTGCTTTTTACGCTTCCTCTATAGATTAATTTCAATTTGATTTCATTTGATTTTGTCGTCAGGAGGGCTGCAGGTAAGAGCTTCCTTTGAATGCTCTTTTATGTTCACTGACATTGAAGAATGATTTTATTGCCTCTGATAATTCAGCATTTTAGGCACACACACACACACACACATACACACAGTAGTGTGTCCGTGCAGCGCGCGCAGGAGGCAGCACACCCTGGTCACCCCTCAGTGATCTAACACAGTGGCCAATTCCCCTGCCCGTGTTCCACTTGGACACGCAGAAGAGAAACCAGATCCTGTACCTTTTCTAATCGCCTTTGAGTGCGACTACAAAGACATGCATGCTTTGCGGTGATGTTAGTTGCTTCCCAGCGGGCTTAAAAAAAAAAAAACTCAGATTAAGATGAGGATGAGACATCTTCAGAGGTTTTTGTGCAGCATCATCTGCATGCCACTGCAGGATTATTAAATTGTGGGGATAACTGTGCGGGTGATGCCAAAGTCTTGGTGTCCCGCAGGCGCGTTTTGGGAGGCACACTGAGATTAAGTGAAGTGGTGAAAGGACGGATTTGTTTGAATAGAGAGAACATGACATACTCGACCTTTTGAAATGTTTAAGATGTAGCCTACTGCACGCACGCTGACAACCGTGTCTGATTGCAAGGCGCAGGAAGAAACCATCGGCCTATAGGATGTTATCAGTACCGTTTCGTGTAAAATCCAAAAAATGTTGAAATTTTGAAAATGAGACACCTAACGCACCTGCTGTGTCACGCCCCCCCGTTGTGCCCTGCAGTATTAGGAGTTCATAGCCTTATACTGGAGAGAAATTATTTCATATTTCTCTTTGTCAAACAATGCCAATCACAAAAATGAACAGCGTTCAGCTGCAAATCTAGAAATCACTCTGTCCCTAAGTAGATGATTGACCTTCAGCACAATCAATGGCCGTGGTGGTTTAATAGAAGTGGTCTTTATTTCCAGCTGTCTTATAAAACGCTGATGAATGACTCTCTAAAATCACTCCAGGCCTGGGATTTTCCTGACATCATTGTCTGCTTCGGGATACATGAAAACTGAGAATATTTTACATTGCGTTTGTAGGTGTAACCTGGCGTTATTTTAATGGTTAACACAGTCATTGTCAGTTTAAATATTATTAAGGCGGGATAGGTGCTTTAACCTGGACTGGTAATATCGGTACGCACTTAGGGCACACATATATATAACATGGTAGATTTATGGGCAGTTAAAAAAGTAGTTCCTTCTCTCCTCTCTCCTCCTCTGTGGATGTGTGACTGTTTTTAACTCTGCGCGTCTTTTCTTGTCTATCTGGCCACATGTGTTAATCATATCTGAGCGTTAACACAGAGTTCCAGCAAAGACAGGTCGTAATTGTAGCGAGAGGCTGGGCGTTTTGCGGTCGGTGCCTTTAACAGCTATTGACTGGCTCGCATGGAAAGCCACCTCCTTGGCTGCTCGCGGGGATCCGGGCGGTTTGGGGACGCCGAGGCTCGTCACTGCAGACAGAGACCGGGAGGCACTTAAACAACATGTCTCCCTTCTCCGCAGCGCAAAGCCACTGGCGCTTCACAGACAGCCAGGCGTCGACGGCTCTCCATCTCTCCATCTCTCCATCTCTGCGCGTGAAGGGCGGGGACACGCACATACACACTGCTCACAGCTGTCAGTATAACATGGTTCATTGTAACTAGATTCAGATTCAGAGGGAGCACACACACACACACACACACACACACACACACACACACACACACACACACACACACACGCACACACATGCACACACACACACATGCACACACACGCAGCCCCAAAATGATCACCGATGATCAGCCTTTAATGCTCCAGTAGAATTCATCCGTGCCCAAATGGTGGCGCGCCGCTTTTTACGCACATAAATTGCGCACGGCGCACATAATGCAAACCCACTTATGCAAAGCTTTGATGTGTTTTGTAAAAGCGTGCAACTACACCAAGAAAAATTAGTGCGGTTTTGTCATAAAGAAAAGCATGCGCTCCCGGGCAGACGACTGTTTACAATAAGTTTTGCATCATAAATTAGAATTGCATTATCTCTCCAGTAAATAGCAAAATTGGCATATGCATGGCCCCAGGTGCAGGCGAGGGCCTTCAGATGGACCCAGCGTGGCGTGTGGGTAGCGAGGCTAAATGACCACAAATAAGCAAAGGCCTGCACCACTGAGTCTTCACAGCCTCTCATGGACTAATGGATTTAATTTGGCACGACTGAAGCTGCACTGGACCCACTCAGGGCCCGAGTCCTAATTAAGACTGCTTGTTTCTCTTGTCGCCTTCTCTCGCTGCATGTTTAGCTCCAGCTGAGTGATTGCGTTGCTTGGTTCCTGCAGCAGCCGTATGGCTTTTATGTCATTTGTTTCTGAAATTATGAAAAGAAAAAGAAAACCTGAAATCCAGTCATTTGGTGAAGCGTAATGCAATACGTTTGATAATGGATGGCGATGGAAAAGGCCACAACGTCTTTACATTTCTGGCCATATTATCAATATTATTAAGACAATAAATGGAGAAATAGCTAAGGAAGGAAATATGTGGTTTTTTGATATGCACTCTCATATTGGCAGTTTTAAGCCCAGATTATCCATACTATATATTGATCAGTGCAATGTGGTTAGTATATAAGACCTGGACACGCCTGTATACCAAGTCAATAACAAAGGAGATGTATCCAAAAAGATGATCTGAATTTTATGTTGCTGACAAATAAGACTATAGTGCATCAGTCCCCCCTTTTTTACCCTCTCTCGACATTATTAGGTCTGACAGCACAGTGGTCGGTCTTGAAGGAGAGGATTTGGTCGATAGATGACAGACAGGAAGGCCAGCAATCATGGGCTCTTTTTTTTATCAGAATGTACTGTTCGATGCCGTTTATCCCTGATGATAGAAAATTGCTCTGTTGCCAGGACGCTGCCGCCGAAATAGAGGGCAGGAGCAACATTTCCATTTTCCTGTTTGAAAGCCATTGAAATGAATTAGTAGAAATGAAAAAAAAGGAGGAAAAATGAGAAAGAATCCCCTGGTAAACAAAGGAGAGCAAACAAAGATACCATTTTCTTTTGCCGAGAATTCACCCTCCTCATTTTCCCCCGTTTTTTTTCTTCTTCCTGCAGCAGAGAGAGGGTTTTTACTTCAACAGTTGCAAATCACATGCTTGGCTTCTAATGTAGTCCAAGGCCCGAGCCTACTTCAAAGACAATCATTTATTTCCCAGCCTCCTGGAATAATTAGAGCGCATTTTCATCTGTCGTGACCGAGAGAAAAAAAGAGAGGGAGAAATTAAGAAAGAATACTTGACAACGAGGAGCATTAAACAAACTCCTGAAATGTTTAATCATTTAGCACAAACGGACAGTGTGGGGAGGGGGGGAGGATATTGAAGGACGAAATCTGGTTTTATCTGAATTTAGAAAGCGTTTGGACTTGATCACAAATAGTAGCTAAAATATATATTTGTATGTAAAATATACTAGTCGTCAATTATTGCACGGTCTTTGATTTTAATATTTATTCTCAAACATTTAGCATCGAATTATTTTTATTATTATTATTATTATTATTATTATTAATAATAATAATAATAATAATCGGAGTGTGCTATTATTCTTGATGTTTATGTTGCTGTTATCGCCATAATCATCATCATTGCATTCATCAGTTCGTTTATTTAAATCTTGTATTTGGCATTATGTTGTGGACAATCTTAATGTATAGATAATAATAATAATATTAATTTAAATAAAATTGACTTGTATAAACTATGTATTTATAGTGTCATATAACATATTATCTCAGGACACCTTTCATATAGAGCAGATCTACACCACACTGTGATTTACAAATACCCAATATTCCATTAAAAAATAAAATTAACAAATGTAACAGAAATATTATTATGCGAGGTTTAAAAACGAGCATGACGTCAGGATGGAGGATATTTTGTAGGCCTCTTACAGGGATCTTTCGTTCAGGAGATATAATGAACTGCAATCTGCGGATTATTTAGCAGTGACAGACAGATCATCAGACTGTCTGTGTCCGAGCAGGCAGGTGTTGGTTAAAAACCTCCACAGTGCTCTGACTCTGCGCGCGCCTCAGGTGCGCGCCACACGCTGCATGGAGATGGAGAAATGACACCCGGAGCACTGGATTATAGTGAACCCTTCCAGGGGGGTTTAATACATTGTGCAAGGATACTAATCTCCCATCACATCTTTGTAGGAGCATAAATATAGGCTGGTATTATGAGACTTCAAATAGCTGGATTCTTAATAACCTAATCTCGATTATAAATAAAATGCTGTTTTTACTGAATAAGACATAAATTAAACTCAGTACATAATTCTTCGTTTCACACTGCACATATATCCCGCAATATTAAAGAAGTAAATAAATAAATTGAGTTATATGCTTTGTAAGGCCTGCATGGAGTGATGTGAGCACATTTTTATGGGATGCATAAACATGTTAAATATCATCTTTATAGGATAATAACGACAGTGAGACTTAAAATTTGGAGCATATGCTGGATAAATAAAGCCAGTATTGACCAATTAAAATCTCTGAATATGAGGTTCATCTGCAGCCTCATAAAACACAGAGAAAGACTGAACTCTCCATGAAGTGCTTTAAAATGACACTAGAGAAAATATAGACTATTGATTAGAGCTGGGCAATATGACGATATATATCGTCAAAACGATATGAAAATGTATACCGTATATATATTTTTCTATATCGTTTCTATCGCAATGTCGAAAAATCAGCAGCCAAACTGCATTATTTACTTCATTTGGATGACACTTTATGTTCTGATCCTTGCACATTATGTTTATTGTGCACTAAAGTTCTTAATACACACACACACACACACACACACACACACACACACACACACACACACACACATACACACACACACACAGTGTATACAAAATAGGCT
>JAOVVB010000030.1:6762475-6797411 GCA_028570985.1 Heterobranchus longifilis
CGTCTGGTCTCATTAAGTCGCATTAATGACCCAGTGAGCTGATGATCAGGGTAGACTATGTTACAAATGTGTTAAAGTTGGCACTATAATTTTACGAATAGAGCAATCGTTTAGACTCTTGCGAAATATGATCAATTATTAGGAGAGTAATCTGAACACTTCCGTAACGAATTTGTATAAACTTGTTAACTACGTAATTACGCGATGCGTCCCGGCTCTATCGTAATTACTCACAAGTCACAGTCCAAGCCTCTGTCACTGGATGTCCCGGCTAACTGACAGCATTTCCCTGCTGCAATCAGGAGCTCGTTACAGTTGAAAATGTATGTAAATTGCACATGCAGTTAGTGGTTTGGCAAATCGCGTTCACATTATAAACCACGCTGTAAATACACACTACAACGTTCACTTAATTCACATTTCACATCGTTTCATTTTTATGGTCAACACGTTCCTTCATAATATGGCGTTCATTTACTTTAAATGGTGATGGAAAAAAGTAATTATAGTCGCAATCAGTTTTATCCAAATCCTATTTGATTACCAGCTACACTGTATTTAAATTGCTCCAATAAAATTGTGAACAATTCATCTGTAATGATTATGGACGAAGTTTATTTTTGGAGGAGGAATAAAAGTAGATATAGCATGAATTATCCGCTAATTATACGCCAGTGTCGCCTCAATTATCCTCTTATCAAAAATGGTCGTCTAAATGCAGCGTTTAGGTTAAATTTTCTCCCTTTCTGTAACTAGAACTTGGTACCTTGCTATTATTGCCAGGGTTGTTATTTACTTTGCGGGATTTAAAAGTGCACAAGCGGCCAGGATAACCACTCTCCATGAACGGACGCGCAGAGACACAAGGCCAGCTCATTCAAAAGCTCGCGTTATTGGATTTTTCCACTGATTTCTGCTTGCAACAAAACATAGCTGGAATTTGTATTAAGACATTATGACAGGTAAGGGACAAGAGCTTGAATAATTTATAGCAGGTTAGTTATGGACCTCCAAATTGGCGGTCGGATTAAAAAAAAGATACTTTGCCTTCAGCAGCTGTCATTTTAATGTAATAGTGCATTAGAGACTCTGTTCGAACCAGTTTTTCGATTTTTTTAAACGGCGTGAGAAGGAAACCAGACCCAAACAGGCCTGTTCTCTAATCACCTCTAAATGGTACAAACAAAACTTCCAATTCTGTTTTGTTACCTGCACGTTAGTTGTGTAATAGACTGAGACGTAGCGGTTAATTACATTAGCTTTTGTCTTTTGCACGAAATGACAAACTGTTCAATGAAAAAAAAAACATTTTAATGACAGGGCCTATTATTTGTTGCACTTCTAATATAGTCGTATTGTATAGCTTATATGCTCGTATATATGTTTGCTTATAGTATGTAAGGGTTCTCAGTTTTCATATACAGAAGAAAGTTATGTAGGTTACAAAAGATTTATATTATTCTTTAAATAAGGTTACTTACTGGCCTGAACAAAACACATTCATTATGGATCATAGTTTAAATAAATAAATAAATATTTGATTCTAAGCTTACATTTAAGACTGTAGGGCAGTTATGTACTGTGAGGCCTCCGCTATGTAACTATGGCGAAATAACATTTAATTCGTGCCAAGAAACGGAATAACTAAAATATTTCAGCTGTATCAAACAGTTTTACTCTCAAGCAGCTCCATATTTGGTAATTTTTAAGTGTTTATTCAATACATAAAATTTTGTTTATAGTGTCATGTTCGGGTAAAAAAGAGGAAAATTTAAACCATTAACTATAATATCAACAGATATCAGAATTTATTATAGGCCTACAGCAACAACATTAATACTACTAATAATTAAACTTATTATTATTATTATTTATTATTATTATTATTATTATTATTATTATTATTATTATTGTTGTTGTTGTTGTTGTTGTCGTTCTTGTTGATGATGATGTACAGATATACACTGTTAGATATAAATGAACTGACGTCTGTGTATTAGGCCTTAGCTGCGTACTTGCAGGCTCCATATAAACGAGTGTTAACACTGGTCATCTGAAAAAAAAATCTCTAACAAGAGCTTGGAATTTTTTTGCAGCTCCTAATCGATTACTTGGATATATTCGGATTGTGTAGAGTTTATTTCAGAATGTTTAGGATAGGTTATGGGGTCGAAACCGTGATGAAAGGTTAATGCATGTCTCCGCAGTGGAGTTCAGTCCCACATTGACTGTAACGCCACCATGCATGAATTCACATCGCTGCGGGGGAAACAATCTGGCGCGGGAAAGCTGGGCAAAGGATGACTTTTCATCAGCACTGAAATGACTAAAAAGATTCAAAGCTTCGTAGCTGTCGTTATACCCGTGGTTATCAGAGTGACTTTCTCCAGAAATCCCGAACTTGAACGAATGCGCATGTGATGGGCTGTTGGTATAGTGTCGCGCTTTGTTCTGCAAATTCCTACAAACGACATTTATAATATTTATTGGCTTTAAACAACCAGTTCTTAAAACCTATATATCAGACACACAATTACTGTACAGTAGTACAGTGTTTAGCGACACATGCTGTATTTGTCTTCTCGTTTCACAGCCTGCATCTGATGAACAGAGTGGCCAGGTTATATGAAATCACTTGAATTTACACTGCAGCTGATTATTTAAAATAATATGCTAGAGATGCGCAATAATGTTGAAGCATTACAAGATTAATAAAAAAAATCTAATAAAGCTTTATGTTCACCTCGTACATTAGTTTCTATAATTTCCTAAAATTTCACAAACCATTTCTCTCCCAACAATATTATATATAAACTATGTTCATTATGTTCAGAGCAAAGCTGCATCCAACAAAAGGCATACCTTGGCATTAATTTTTTGGTTCATCTAAATTAAGCTGAAATCTCTTTTATCTTTTGAGAATGTTGAACAAATGAGAACAGTTGGGTTTTTTCGTGGCTCTTTTTCCGACTTAATAGAAGACATTATTAGCTCTGACAGCACACAGCTCAGGTCTGGAGAAGAGGATTTTGTAGAGAGATGACAGACAGGAAGGCTAGCAATCATAGGCTCTTTTTTACCCGAATGTACTGTTCGATGCCGTTTATCCTTGATGATAGAAAATTGCTCTGTTGCCAGGACGCGGCTGCTAAAATAGAGGGCAAGAGCAACATTTCCATTTTCCAGTTTGAAAGCCATTGAAATGAATTAGTAAAATGGAAAAAAAATCCCGTGGTAAACAAAGGCGACAAACAAAGATAGCCTTTTCTTGAGCCGAGCCCCCTTTCAATTTATAATTTTTCGTTTGCGCCTGTATTCCCGAGGCTTTAGATTCAACACTTGTAAATGGATCACCCTCCTGATGTGCATCACTGCTGATTATTAATTTTGCAACATGATCACAAAGTACAGTACAAAATTAAATTACACTGCTTTTTGCTACCCAATTAGACTGCTCTTACGTGTGTCATAGAGAACCGCATCCAAAATACCATACATACAGCCCTTACGGGGGTACAGTCTGGATATAACTGTGTAAGAAAAAGTACAATATAAATGTATGTTTAATTTTACCAGGAAGCATAAATGAAAGATTAGCTATCTAACTGTACTGTACAGATAACTGATTGATAATTATAGTTGAAATCTAATAATATGCACACAACAACCCAGGTAAAATGTATGTATATGTGTATATTTCTGGAAACAGAATATACACATTATATTTTGTGTATATATCTAGATCAAATAGCATGTCTCTGGAGGGCCGCTCGCAATTCTGGGCAACGTATAATGTCCCTAAAAGGAGTTAGTCAGGCTAGTGTGTGTTTTGACAGCTTGAGAACACACCCGAGTGAATAGTGGGTTTGCATGTCATCACAGACACATGCTTTATTGTTGTTTGGGCGCGCAGTGGCCGAGCACCAAGTGGGTTTTAGTAAACACGCGCGTTAAAGTTGCAGCACTCTCATGCATAACCATACATTTTTGTGATAATGTAGAATTACATGACTATAATGCAGAATCTTCTGACAAACAATGAATTTAGTGAATAGATTTGAGCAGTAACGGTGTAATAGCAATATTATTATTATTATTTTTTTTTTTTGGGGGGGGGGACGGTCGGAACAATTTTCAAAACAAATTACGCAACTATGAATAAAAGAATGATGATTATAACAATAATGATTACCCTTTTTAATTTTATTGTAAAATTACCTACACACTAATTTCGAATGCATTAAGTGCAAACTATTCATAAAAAACAGTATTTAATTGTTTTAGGTTAATCATTTCAAGTATTCATACAACACTCTCACATATAGGTATCAAGCTGCACTGTTGCTTGTGGAACCATCAACGATTATATATCGGTCCTTAAGTTCTATTTTGTACCCTAAATTATTTTATAGGTTTCTAGATAAAATATATACCCACACCAAGTATTTTTCAATGAATCCTTTTAAGGTGCATGATTTATCAGGTAATTTTATTTTTTACCTCTATGCTAATTCGTCTTTGATCTCTCAAATGCTCCAGATCCATGTTTAAATTAATATTCAGTGTAGATGCAGTGGTTTTGAGGAAATGGATTGTTTTTGCATATGAGAGTTTAGACAGGCAGGCAGGTGGTTTACTCCGAGGGTGCAGCACTATTAGCCTGGCTCCATCTGTTTTCCTTGCAAGGCATCGCTTATTAGCAATGCATGCGTGTAGCCTATTTGCAATTCTCTATATCCAGAATTGTCTAAAAACATGTTGTCTTTTTAAAAAATATATAAAATTTTCCATACAGGCTATTAGCCATCACACTAGCCATATTCGGGATGTTTTATGTTTTAGATGATATGTTTTTTCTTTTGACTGCAGTGTTAGATTTAAGCTATTTGGTAGCTTCTATGCAAATAATTAGTTTGAATACTACTAAAGCAGCCTGGAAGCATTAATCACATAATGAAAGGCCTGACATTAAGAAAGGAAAATTATCACAGCAACTCTGTCTGATCTGATTTAGACTATGTTATTTAAACTCGGAACTGAACCACTCATGTTGACAAATTGCATGGATTTCGTTTCTATTTGTAAAGTGTAAACTCCGAAGAAAACGAGCTCTATATGCTGTCGGTCTTCAGATTTATTTCTTTGTTGTTATTGTGATTTTCAGGAAGCGCAGTCTATACGTAAATCAGCTCATATATACCAAATTCTTTACTATTATTTTTGTCCCATTCAAACGCAAAGGTGTTGGATGAGCTTAAATTGCGTGTGACTGAACAAGACGTTTCCTTCGTGTGCGTTTGCCGAGACGCAGTGAGGGAGAGCTGAAAACAATAAGGAGCATAAAACACAATTGTGCGCTTGAAACTCAAGACCGGCGTGTGAGATGAGGCGGAAAAATGCGGAGAAAACAAGTCACACCTGGTGGACCGCCTCATACCTGCTCAATTCATTCCACTGCCAAGGTTCTCAGGAGTTCATTAGATTTCTCAAGCTACTGTTCATGACTTATTCATCACAAATCCAGACAAAATCCTACATGAACTCGCAAACCTCGCAAAAAAGGCGATTATGTATGGAGATTGACCCAGACTGGTATCCGAGAAAAGATGCGGCATGCTTGATGACAGTTCCTTCCCAAAAGGATTATGAAAAAAGATAACATTTCGTAACCCACAAATTGCTGTGTATGATTTCCGTAAGCCTACAGTAGGCCTGTCTACTGAAAAGTTTTTTTTTCGACATAAGCGTATTTTGTCATTCTATCTACTGTATGGAAACTCAAAAATTAATATAGTCTGGTTCAGGTATTGTGATAAATATTAGCAAGCGAGCAACATTTACAAGTGCTGTTTATTTAGTACAGTCTGTAATAGACATTAACCCGATTTAGTGCAGTAAAATTTTATCTTATTTAAACCTAAATGTGATACAATAAAACCTACCTTAAAGAAAGTTTACGCAAATTGAAACGAAAAACTAAACTTGACGTAATTTGATTTAAATAACTTAACCCATTATGATACAATAAAACTTCAGCAAATTTGGTGCAATAAAACTTGCCTTAAACCAATTTGACGAAAATGTAAATGAACCCACATTCATTCAAATACCTCAGCTTTATGCAATCAACCCTAAGCAATTAAATAAAGAATCCAATTAAAATTAAAGAATTAACCCGATGTGATGCAATAAAACTTAATTTACTTAATGCAAATAAATAAAACTTAAACCAGTTTGATTTAAATAAATTAAACCAATTTGATGCAATAAAGCTTAACCTAATTTGTTTTAAATAACTCAATGTTGTGCAAATAAATAAAAACAAAATTTTAATTTACATAACTTAACCTAATTTAATATAATAAAACTCAACCCCATTTGATTTAAAGAACTTAACGCAGTTTGACTGAATGAAAAAAATGCAAAAATGCTTGCAGGATATTTCATAAATAATTATTAAGTTATTATTTCATATCTTACTTTTTTTTTTGTTCCACAGAGAAATTAGTACAAAAGATATGCACCCTAAAAATACTGGGGAGTTATCATATTAACATGCGACATATTGATCAGTGGTTTAAATGTTGCCACAAATTAGGTGATGCAACATAAATTGGCCATTTAAGAAGATGACTGTTATAAGCCATACAATTTCAGATTTATTAGAGCTTTTCAGTCAAAAGACTTGAAGCTCTTATTTTCATTAGCTGTAAATGCCATTTCAATTCAAGGGTTTTAGACTGTGTCTGTTTTAAACAAAACACAAGCAGGCAATCACACTGATAACTGCCCTTGGAAATGCATCCACCAGAGCGCTTATTCAATCAATACAAGGAGAGAGGGAGTTCGTATAAAAAATGAAAACAAGGCAAAGTCATTTTCCACAAAGTAAACCATGTCTTTCATAGTGTTTCATAGTGAAATCAGCAAATCTTAGTGAAATATATGTTGATCATAATGAATAGTACTGTAAATATATATTGATTTCAGTCAAATATTTGTGGGCCATGGTGAAATATATGTATATTCTAAAGAGATATAAGAAGATATTAGTGAAATGTATGTATATTTTTATGCAATATATGGACACCATAGTCAAAAACATGTAGATCTTGTTAATTGAATCAATGATGGTGAAGTAATTTGGTGAAAGTAACTGGTGATGCATCAAGTCACTAAAGTTGTCTACTGTTCAAAGACAAGCTATTACTGTTTTTAAATACAGTTACTGTATGGATGAGATTCTTTAAGTACTCTTTCATCTTGAATTGTAGTTTGCCACAGGTGTCTACTCATCTTTTATCTAGAACATTTTCTGTCCATTAGCAAATTTAGGCCACAAGCTTTTAATACCAAACTATTTACACCTCGTATCTGTGCATAAAAGCCCAGATAAAACAAGGTCATTGAGTCTGCCTGAGAAAAACATTTTAGAATCCTGTCTATTGATTGAATATGATGGCTTCATCACCCACACTCACCTCCCTGAGAGTGACGTGCATCCATACCGCCCCCCACAGCTCCTTCCTCCCCGGTGCTGGTTGGTTTCTACAGCTGTGGTGTGTGAGAAATGACCAGAGAATTGGCCTCTGGGGTAGCAGCAAGCCATCCTGGTGCTATTAGGCTTGTGGCTAATAATAGGTGTTTCAGTCTGGGGGAAGATCAATCAGGGGGAATCATAGGGAATGTTCTGAGGAGCACTTTTACACATCTGTCCAGATGGATGAAATTACACTTGTCTGTTTTTAGCTGTATTACTCCTAAATTGGTTGTCTACTTTTTTCTTGCTCTCTCTCTCGCTCTTTCTCTCTCTCTCTCTCTCTCTTTCTCCCCATTCATTCATGTGTCAGTGGTCTGCTAAAAGGATTGGGTGCTGAACTCCCTGTCATTTTAGTCTTTTCCTCATGGCACACCTTCAATTTATTTACTTACTTGCATCTGAACAAGAGACGAATAATGTCTCCAGAGAATTTCCTCTTGTGAAGAGCTTAATTGCAAAGAAGTGCATGGAACACTTCTTGCATGTTTTTTAAACATTTTAAGCTGTCATAAATAAATATTGTGTTCACTGAAAACTATTGAGGACATAATTATCTAAATTCATATCTTGGTTTGTTTTAAAATAAAATATGCAGATTTTTTATGATTAGAAATTAATTATTGCTTTATAAATCTATGCAATTGTTTTGCAAAAGATGTACTATTCATGTGCAAACGTTATAATGAGTTATAATGGCATTTACAACCTGCAAACTTCTGTTGTAGGAATATTTAAAAAGATCTTTGATATACAGTATACCCATCGCTGTTATGAGCTATGAGTGTACTGGGCCGTGGAAGTAACCACATGTTGGTAAGACCCCCTGTGATTTAACACTGGCAGTTAACTGGCATGATGTGTCCATCACAGAGGTTTGTGTGGAGACTGAGAGGGGTCATTTACAGACTACAAAATAGCTGCATGCATCTCTGATTTTAGCTCAGTGGCTGACGGCTTGAAATGTTATATGTTTGTGAGCAACAGTATGGCAACTTGTATCAGGTTCTGGCCTTTACGGCAATGTATTTTGAGTTTTATACCGAGTTTGATATAACTCTTAGAAATGTGCCAAGTTTGATTTGCTTGTAGTATGAATTCGTGTAAGTATCCCTGACACTGTTACAATGGGCTGACATTCACAATATGGCACTCAGTGAAATTACCACTCAAAGACACTCAGTGGGACTTTTTTTTTAACAGTGAAAATGAATACTGTACATCATTGTTGTTTTTTTTTTTTTTTGCTTGCAGGGAGCCTGATTTGAGATGTTCTTCTGTTGTTGATTGCTCAACATTGAGAGATATTTCAAGGGCTCAGAGAGCTGACTGAGGAGAAGTCTTTTCAAAGAGCAAAGCCCGATGACCAGGCGAAGGAAATCAAGGCACCCTAGTGTGTCGCCTTAGCAACGGGGGAAAATTAGCATTGACTTCCGAGCAAGCCTACAAAACTAGGCTTCAGGGTACTTTTTACATCTTCAAAAGTGACAATCAAAGAAGATCTAAAGACATGCTTCCACTTCCATTTATATTGAAATCAGCTTCTTTCTTTTTCCGCTGCCATAACACAAAAAGCCTTAATGTATGTATTTTTGCTCATTTTACTGTGTTGTGCAGATTCCCTGCAATGCCTCCTTGCTTGTGTTTGCCTCCCGTCGTGGCAAACAGAAACCTCTATGACAGTGAATGCATTTCAGAACACTTCCCAACATGAACTTGAGCTGACACTGGTTTCCTCATTCGCAGGCATGGAATTCAGCTCTCATGATTGCCAACACGCTTAATGATAGTGTCTCCTAGAGTCACAGAAATATCACACTGATGCACCATCTCTCTCTCTCTCTCTTTCTCTCTCTCTCTCTCTCTCTCTCTCTCCATCTCTTCATCATTTTGCAAGGAATTCATTGGCATCCAAACTGCAGAACCCGCAACTAAGCCCATCAGGAGCTGTTATTCAGAGAAATGAAGTGCAGATTGTTTGTGCCAACGGATGAAGCTGCTTGGTATATCCTCTCATCACAGGCAAGCTGCACTACCATGTAGGAACAAGCAGGAATACATTAAAAGGTAATGAGAGATCAGTCAGAAGAGGGTCATGCAGGGGCACTGTTTGGCATCGCTGTTGCAGGAGAGAGCTTTCCAGCTAGACGGCCTCGTTGTCTCTGTTGAGGAGCCAGAAGGGGTGGAGTTCAACAACGTTCCTCATGACAACAGTTGCTAAGCCTTGCTTCTTGTTGATGTGGTTATTTGTGAATCAAAACTGGGTGCATAAGATAGCAAGTATCATATATATATATGTGTGTTATTTCACATACAAATGATGATTTGAATAAATATTTTCATTCAAAACCATTCAGATACTGTGTGCCATTTACTCCAGGGTAATTATGTTGCATGAGGAGCATTAAAAGGACCATGAACTACAGAATACTAATGAGTAATATTATTCACCATGCAGAGCAGATATTACATTTATTTTTATTTTTGTTTTTTCGTGAAACCACAACAGTTTTAGTAAAATAATGAGCTGATGATTGCACCCCTGAGAGATTAAGCATTTCCAAATATTTCTGCAAAAGCACCGCTGATCCTGTTCTCTGCCATATGGCCACTGATGAGGACTATGTGGAATCACCTAATGGTATGCCATTGTAAAAACACCTGGCAACAGTTCATCCAGACTCATAGTCCTCCCTTCCCCCCCACTGAAAAACGCTGGAACATATTTCTGTGTGAGAGAGAAAGCCCTATGAACAAATAATGGATGCGAGCCAGTCTAAATAAAGTGTGGTTTATGAGTTGTGGTCAGGACCATCTCTTTAAAAAAGCGTGCTGTACAAAAACTGCTGCCAACGTATTTTTTTCCACCATACGGTTATAATACGAAGCCATTTCTTCCCTCTCTCACAGTAAGAGGCTCAGTCAATAAACGGCTGCCTGTAGACCAGTAGTCTACAGCCACAGGAGAAGAGAACAAGCCACACACGCCAAAACAAACCCATGTTCCCTTGCAATTTTTAACTCAGCCATTTCAATAATACACTTACTGGGCTTCTGTGCAGAATAAATGTTTGGTAAGGCATGTCATGTTTCACTTTCTATAGTAATCAACAAAAACGACAGAAAAATGTAATTTATTTTATATGAAAGAGAATACTGTGCAATTTTCCTGCAGGTTTTACCTATAAAAGATTTATGATTACACCAATAACCCGAGTACATATTTCTATTTACAGTTATAATTTGTCATTGCAAGACAAGTTCAGGGTTATGTGAGGTAAATATCAAGAGGCAGTCTTACTACCACCAGACTGTCAACTTCTATTACCTATAAACTTCAAGAACCAATCAGCAGGTCCAGAATTACCTACATTTCCCATTTGCTTCACTAAACAATTCATATGAGTTACTAAATAATATGTTTTAAGATGAAAACTATGAACTCTCATTGTTTAAAAGAGCCGGACAACAAAACAACATGTTCAAAATTGATTTCTTAAATGCATAAATATTTACAGTGATGTTTACAACATCTAGCATTTTACATTTTACAACTATTATGTAGTAAAACAGCATTTAGAAATATTCTGTTAGAGACAAGTTATTATAAGGTTTGATATAGTGAAGAAAAGGTGCATGATGAGTTTTGATAGTGGTCAGGTAGCAAAAAGGTGTAATTTCAGTGTTTGTTTGAAGACTCAGATGTTTGAACAAAAGTTCATTCCACCACCACCAAGAAGGAGAAAAGTCTTAATGAAGAGTCTTTGTTGTGTCCTGATAGATCATGGGTCAAATTGATCCATGCTAGATGCTTGAAGAGACTGTGAGAAAGTTCAGGGTTTCAGGTGGGTGCTTTTAGGTTTTGCAATAAAGCCTCTGCTTAGTATTTAATATCAGGCACATTGCATTAGTGGAGGAAGTGTGGCAATGAGATGAGGTGGCAGAACGTTGTGATCTTAAAGACAATGGATTCTGGATCAGTTGTTGGGATTGAAAAGCTTGCAAGGGATGAACCGCCAGAAAACAAGGTACTGAACAAGCAGATGAGTGGCCTCTCATCTGATGAGTGATGAGTGGAGACAAACTGCCAGATCCTCTTGCATGGGAGAGACTTTCATGACCAAAGACAGACTGGCAAAGGTAAGTTTGCATTGATTGTTAGAATTTGTGAACTAAGATTAGGAAAATTTATACAGGGATGAATAGCAGATCTTTTTTGCTGTGATAAAACCAGCTTTAAAAGGTTTGTTTGCAGTCAGATATTTGTGGGCAGGTAACATTTACGACTTAGTCAAACACATGGAATTGACACATATAGAACAATATATTGAGTATTGGCTAGTTTCTTGAAAGGTTGTGCTGTGCTAATTTAAGCTGAATTAAGCTTTCTATTAAGGCCATAAGGTTTTATAAATCAATATTTTTATGGAGCTCCCTTAAGGTGACCAAAATGCTAAACCCTTAAGAATAATTAATTTTTCCATGTCTCTAGTGAAATATGCAGCCACCATCAAAGTCCTTAGACCAAATTAAGACAGCTTTAGGTGGGGGATTAAAAAAGCCTCCAAAATGAACATAGTCATATAATGGTGGCTCATAAATTGAGAAAGTCCATGGATTTATTGCACAACACATAAACCTCCAGTTTACTGTAAGAAATCATGGAATTTTTAACCATGATGGCATCTATGATGTGACTGGAAAGTAGCTGTGGACAGCAATTTTTTTTTACTCTGTATCAGCTACCAAAGCTCCATGCTAGTAAAAATGTGTAGAAAGATAAGCATATGTGAGGGGAAACATGATCGCACATTGATTTTTATAGGTAGTACTGGCTATTATGACTAAGGCATTGGGGTATTCTCTTTTTAAAACAATCAACAATGAGATTCTGTGATGCCAAATGAACTTTTGTCAAATGAACTTGACAATACTGTTTTTGCAAGAACTATTCCAAAACAGCTGACCTTCCTGTCTTAAAATAGCAAATGACTGTTGTTTTGTTGCTTTTACTTAAGAACTTAATAACTTAATGCACGTGTGTTTCATGGTTTTAAAAAAAATCTATTGTTCTAGAATGTAGAAAATAAACCCAAACTTGTGTCCAAACTTTTAACTGGTACTCTATGCTGCATATTATCCAGAACATTAAACACATTAACATTTAAATCACCTAGATTTGTGTTTCCCACTGAGGTCAGCTTAGACTCTTAGGGGTGTTCTGTGGTGTCTGGCACCAGGACGTTGGCAGCAGATCCTTTGGATAGTTGATGATCAATGTTGCTCACTTTATGTCAGTAATCATATTGTGGCTGATTAATGTAGGTCAAAATATTAACTATACTGGTATTACCTATTTTGGAACATATAGGTAATACAATATACTGTACTTATATATATATGTATATTGTATATATATATATATATGTATACACACACACACACACAGTATGGGCTGTTGCTATAAAAAAAATAATTCAAGAATCCAACAGTGCTGTGGTCTTAGCAAAACAGTAGATGATCTTGTTTTTGTCATGTGTCTAAAATTTTAAACATTTAAAATTAATTCCAAGGCTAATGATGACTTGATGTATAAGTAGATATATGAATTCCAAATGTCAGTCATAACATGTTTGTTTTAGTGGGTTTAAATGGTCAAATGAGAATAACAGTAGTCCAGAACCTGGTCCCCATTAAAGAAGAAAGACTGCCTGAATATGTCTGTATAATATCTGGGCACTGAGAAACTTAACCAATGTGTTTTGCTTCTGTATCAAAGCCTGTGCAAAAAATTTAGGATAACCCATTACATTCCCAGGATTTATCAGAGTCTTGACTTATATTGATCTCTCTTGTTGCAGTGTCTACTGTAATACCTCATGGCCAGAGGACCATACATGTCAAAGGGAATAAGCAAAACTTTTAGGGGTTAAAAAGCAGTGATGTTTATTGAACATATTATTTAGAAATTATTTTACCTTCAGGATGACTCAATGTAGCCATAAGGGAACAATCACTGCTCCCTGTGCCTGTAGTTTAGTTCAGTGGGGGCTGCAGAGCTGTCAGGGTTAGAGAGTGAGTGCAGAGCAGAGAGAGAGGAGGCTGGAAGTATGCTGGGCCAGAGGCTGCAGGAGCCAGGAGCCCCTGCCAGGGCTGTATGGTGGAAAGCTGTTAATAAGCATTGCAAAGCTCTTAAACATAATGATCTGGACTTCTCTCCCTGGGCTAATGCCTATCACATGCCTCCGACCAGCCTGCCCACAGCTCACACACCCAGGAAGAGGAGGATGACCTGTTGGATGAGGGGGTGTAAGAAAAGTACAAGAGCACTAATATGGTGTTAAAGTCAGCGTGATGCTTTGATACAAGAAAATAGGTGATACTGATTTCAATTATATGTATGATGATTGCAACTTTAGTGACTGAGCAAGCTCCGTAAAAATATTCCTACAAATGGCGAAGAAAACCCCCTCTGTAAGGCACGGCTCTGAGACGGGGATTAATTGGCTTTCAGCCTAAAATCAAACAAACTGCAAACTGCCACTTGCATAACTCTCTGGAATGAGCCTAATAAATGAGCACACATCAGCAGATATAGTAAACACAGATGCATTTAATTTCTCCCTGCAAACTGGAAAGTAAGCACCATGAGACAAATGTTACTATGTTGACCTGATTACAACAAATAAATACGTACAAGACAAGATGGAGGAGGAGACTTCCTTTGTGTGAGTATTTTGCAGTTATGAATCAAGTCTTTGACATTGCTCCTAGTGCTCACTAGCCTGCTGACACTTTGTTGTGTGGTGCCTAGACATTTATTCGTGACGAGCTGGTGTAGAACAGCCGTAATAAATATCTCTCTTTTTCTGTGTGCGCTTGCTTTGAGGTAGCTTAATTAACCATGTGCTGTGCACTCTCCCCAGTGACATATGTCCCAAAGAAAGCCAAAAATAACAGCAATACGAGTGGAGGGGAGTGTGTATGAAACAGGGGGATCACATGTGTGCAGTGAGCAGGTTCAGAACATATTGATGCACACTGAGTGCATCTGCATTAAGAGCTGTGTTGCCTCTCCCATAGGAGCGGTTTAGGAGGCCCTGGCCTGAGGCATGAGAGAGAGAGAGAGAGAGAGAGAGAGAGAGAACATGTGTGTGTAGCTGTGCTGTAATTGATGACACTAGGACAGAGACACTTGTGGTTGGAGTCCGCTCTCACATGTGCAGGTCTGACAGGGCATAAGTCAGCAGGGCCAGATCTATACTGAGCTGATCCATTAGCACTAACAACCAGAGTGCACTATGGAAAGGTCCTGAGGAAACCGGAAATATGTTAACATGCTGGATCTGGAGGTAGACTTTGCAGGGGAATGCAATCAAGTCCCTGATCCTCTCTTACACATGCACACACCTGTAGCAACATCTGTACATTTGTTCTTGCTCAAGATCACACATAAGCATGGATTTAATGATAATATCACAACAGCAGACATGTACGAGGGTTTTAACCTGAAATAATAATATCACTGATTACATTAAAGTTGATCAGCTTATTTTTATCTTTAACTGCACATCTTTACATTATATATATATAAAACCCAAAAAATAAGCTGATCAGCTTTAATGTAATCAGTGATATTGTTATTTCAGTTTGATGTCCATGTCTGCCTGTCTTTCTCTACTCTGCCCTGCAAAGAAATCAAATTTTAAGTAACTTACATTGTACTTCTTTTGTCATCAGCCAAATACACCCATATACACTCCCTGTTTAAAGGAGATTGTGAAATCTGGCACATAACTGTTCATAACATCACTTTTACTTAACATTTTGATTTTAGCACATAACAATGTGCTGTCAGTTTGGGTATTTTATTTTACATGCCCTCAACTCAGACTGCTGCTCTAATGACCCATGTTTTATCTCATAGTAGTGTTTTACATGACTGCTTTTTATTAAAGCCATGGTTAGAGAGCATATAAGACAAACTGGTTTTAAATTTCCCGCGGGACGAATAAGCATACATTGATCTGTCCATAAATCTTTGAAGGTTCAGTTTTCATGGTGTACAGTACTTGCCTTTTTTGGAGTATGCCATGCTGTGTCGCATGTTTGTTTCTGTTCCATGAGAATTTGAGTGCATTATAGGTGCATTAAGGTTGTACTCTAGGGTTAGGTATTTATGGTAAACTATTGTGTTGACTGGCTCTGTTGAGTGCCGCGTATAGCCACACCCACCTCGAGGAAAAAAGTACTAGTGCAAAAAAGCGCTGGCTGCTGTGACGTAATCTGGCATGTAACTGCTCATAACGTCCCTTCTACTCAACATTTTGATTTCATTTATGGTGCAGATTTAACTTCAGGCAAATACTGAAGGACTGGCAAAATGTAATTAAATTCTAGTCAGCTATTTTTGTGCGATGCTGTGACAAAATTGGCTGGAAAGACAAACAAACATACAGACAGACAGCAATAGGGTTTGGTTTCTGGTCCCCTAATGTATGAAATGTAAAGATATCTATGGAAAGGATCTACTCACCAGTTGAGGGTTCTGTGGCCTTTTTATAGATTACCAGGGAAAGGACAACAGTGAGTAGAGATTGCACTCCAGCCCAGATAAATCAGCCAGCCCCGGACCCCTTTCCACACAAACAGGGGCTGTAGAGTGAGCGGGGGAGTTTGCGCTGTGTGTGCGACAGGTCAGAGTGAGAACAGTGCCTGCCACCTTGACAGTCCATCTACATTTCTGTGTTGAGCTCCGGCCCTGTGAACTATGGAAAACAAGAAATCCTGCAGTGAGAGAAACTACCTTGTTATGTGGAGGTTGATATTCTTCACCCTTGCAAGCAACTGTAAAGGAGCATGATCTGTTAGTAACTCAAAATGCCACCCTTGAAGATAATATCTAAGCTCCTATATTGCCCACTTAATGGCAAGGGCTTCCCTTTCTATAGTTGCATAACGATTTTGGTGGGTGACAGTTCACTTTTGGGACGGCTTTCAGGTACCCTGTTCCGCTTGAATGGCACGCTGATGTTTGGCAGGGGAATCAGCGGGGCGGGCCGGGCTTTGTCAGAGCTGTCCATCGGCACTCTGGGCAGTACTGACAGAAGTTCCAAATCTCAGCATTGAGCCCTGGATGCTTTGAGTGGAAGTGATCTCTTGTCTTTTAATTTATGTTGTTAACTGTATGAGATGCATCACCGTGTTTTGTGGAGCCACAGAGGGGCAGGCTAGCATGATGGCACTTCTTGTCTCTTACAGCGCGGGGAGCGGAGCTCTATTTAATTTGACTTTAATTTTAAAACTTGGGAAGAAGCGCGGAGGATGTTTCTCTGGTGGCAGCCGCCTTTTGTGGGCAAGTGAAAGTGTGGTAAGTGCATACTCCGGTGCGCCCACCATCTTGTTGTTGGGTGGCTTGTGTCCACTGCCTTATGCCCCTCCTTAGGATGGGTATGAAGCCACTCTCTCTGCCACCTCAAATGTAGTGACATGCTCCGGCTGGAGCCACCTGATTACAATCTGATTTAGTCTGTCTAGCTGAGCACTAGCTTTGAGCAGATCATAACTCGTCCCATCATGCTCATTCAGGATGTTTTCCTGACCACATATCTTCCTCAAAAATTATCATTCACCACTATCCTTCCAGGTTGTAATAAGTTCTTAACCCATAATTATTACTTTCAGCAATCTCCTTAATTGTTTTCTTTTCTTGATGCAGGACAATATTGCATCTTTATATCGATCGAAACCTATTTATCAGGACTACAGGATATGTCTGCTGACATGGTTGTATACTGAAGAAGCTATCCACTGCATCAATTAGGGTTAAAAATTTGTTGCCACCTGAACCGTATTAATTACTGCAGTACTTATCCAATGGAAGGTTCTTAATTATTTGCTTAGTTAAATCCAGGTGGTGACTATTTTTGGATGGACATTTCTACTAACAGAAAATATGATTTGGTAAAACTATTTATCTGTCACATTGTAATATGGTATAAGTGTCAAAATGACTTATATAGATCACTGAAATCATTTTGTTTTGCTGATGCTACTTTAGTTGAATAACTTAAATAATATTGTTGGTCCGGTGCTATCAGGGTTATAGAAAGGGAAGCCCTTGCAAGGTTATCTAGTGTAGTGAGTACTTTGTAGTCTATTGCATCATAAGTGAAACTGATGCATCTGAAAGACCAATCCTTTCATTATCTTGATATAGAACCTTAAACGGTTGCCAACCACTGCAGCTTCTAAGGTAGGAGGGTTGGATCTGAAGGCACCGTGGGGAACAAAAGATGAAAGTAGCTGTCAGAGTGGGCAGCAGAAAAAAAGGAAGTGAGAGCAAACTGAAGTGCTATGGGAGTGCCGCACAGGGATGGGATGACAAAGCTGGGAGGGGACAGTGGGGGAGGGGTGTGGGACACAAGGTGAATTTGAGAGTCCTTGGAGAACAGGCACAGGGTCCCCTTTGACCTCTGTCTCAGGCAAAGAATTTAAAAATGACATGAGAAAGGGGAAGTTAGAGTCCTCATAGCTTCTCATGGGCTTGAAATTATGCCTGCATCACTTTTTCTTGTCATTAACAGACAATGCGACTTGTGAGACACTGGGCGATTTCAGTTTAGGTCTTCTATTTGATTTGCCTATTGTGTGACTGTATGTATGTCATACCATACTTTATTGAAAATCTCACAGTTTATACTGGCACAATTAAGCAATAAATGGGCAAAATCAAGTTAACTAAACCACTGTATGATATATAGACAACTTTTCATAGCAAAAAAGACCAAAACGGATTTTTGAATGGGTGGTTGTTACAAAGCACTGTCAACAACTTCTGCAGTTGCTTATTTGGGGTTTCTCCACCGTAACTGGAATTTTGGCCAGCTCTGTGTCACCCACATTGTTATTTCTCTAATCCTAAACAGATTTGCTCCTGCCACCAAAAAATCCCAGACTTGGGTGTCTCTGTGGTGTTCTCCACAAACTACATTAATGGTCTACACATGTTGATAAGTTATGGAATAGATTAGTTGCAATGTATGTGGTCCTCCTCGTGGAAGAGCTAGTGGCATTTAGCAACACACTTTAACAAGAAAAACATCTGATCCATTGTGCCCTCACTTCCGCATTTACATTAGTAGTATTTTGTCATGAGATTTCACACAGCCAGCTATGACTCCATCGCCTGGCCAGTAAAAAAAAAACCTAAACTAAAATATCTAAGCACAGAGATTAAGAAGATAATTAAGACAATTCTTTATAAGACAAATTGTTTTCAATTTTTAAAGTTTGAACCAGAAGATAAAGGAGGTTAAGATAATTTAACAAGCAGGTTTTTTTTTTTTTTAATTAAAGATATTAAAGACTGAAAAGATTTTTAAGAAATGATAGGCAGGCATTTGCAGACAAAGCAATTCCTTTGTCTTCTTTTTCAAAATGTGAAATTTCTTGAATAGATGAAAATAAAACTTAAAGGTTTAAAACAAATAAATCACTTTTACAGACTCTTATATGCTATTAATTCAACAAAGAAATATTCTTTAGCCATCATGCTATTCAAGTAGGTTTAAACCCAAATAGCATACTATAAGTGCTTATTTTTTTAAATGAAAGTGGTGATTTATTTTCTATAACAGCACCTCACCAGACTAATGATTTTTTTTTTGTCAATGCATTTACTGCAAACACATTTGTTTCTATAGTAACAGCAACCTTACAGTGCCTTGAAAAAAATAAAATCTACATAAACAAATAAAAGTGTGTAATTGTTGATGTGGTGAAGAGGCTTTCAGTGAATTTTATAGATTTTATATCAGTCAGAGATGAAGCTATGACTGTATGTTTTCAGGATGAGGACTTTGAAGTTTCTCAAAGTATGTTCAAGCTACATATTTTATCATAGGAGAGAATGTTGGATTGTTTGCACAAGTTGTTATGCAAGTGATAGCAGGAACTATGTCTTTTCTGAACGTTCCACAATATTTAGTGTAAACATAAATTAATGTGTACTTATTTAATTAATAAAAAAGTGTAATATGGAGAAATTCTGTGAAATAAAACAGTTCAGGATATTCTGTTATAAGAAAATAATCATGGTGGTAACAATAACTTACCCAAAGTCTACTTTGGGTAGGGCTGCATCACACTGTTCTGCTGCTGATTATGTTTCCTATAACAGTATGTCAACATTGTGTTGCTTACATATAGTAAGACTTGACGTTAGCCACAAAATGGCTATAAAATTATAACTTTCCTAGTACTAGTTGGCTATTTTCATAAGTTTCAGAAATTGTGAGCACTGATGTCAGTATAGCCCGAATACTTCCTTTTAAATTAATAGGTCAACAAAGATTTTATGCTAGTTTGGTAATATAGATCAAAAATGAATTTATAATTTGTGTAGTAAATAAAGTTTCTGACATTTTTTTAAATGAATGTAAACCCACTTTCAAACCAAACTCTATTTAATTCTATGTCCTTTCACTTACACTATGTGTACCAATATGAAAGCTTGCATTGTATGTTTGTGTGTGATCAAGTGCAACAAGAAAAAAAAGGACCCCAAATTACCGGGGTCTTTAGACAGCTGGGTGAAAATTATATGCATATACACAAGCCTGTCTGAAATAGAGCCAGGTTGGGGCATCTGTATTTCTCCAATGCACATGGAGGGATCATGCAGTCAGAGACCTACACTGTCTCTCACTCTGAAGGAGGGGCAAAGGGGAGAAGTCAGGGGGTGTCTGCTGTTAACAATGAGGGTGCTTCATGAACGCCAATCTAACTGGCCTAAGGCAAGAAAGACATCAGCACGTCAACACTCCAGACAGAGAAGCCTGTACAGCCATTATCTCTAAACAACCACGGCCTTCTCAGAGCACACAGGCCTTTTACAAGTGCTAATAAAGATAATTAGTACAAAAACTTGTAAACGGGTAAAAGCTATTAGGAGCCTTCATTTTTGTGAAGGATCATTTGTTTCTCATATGCAACAAATGCCAAATGACAACTTGAGAAGGAGAAATTGGTGTTTTGCTTGGCACACAGTTGAGCTTAACTGCTTTTTATGATTTATTAAAATATTAAAACGTAACATATAAGTCAGAGTGGCTAAGTGATGATTGTTTAGGTTCGTGCCCTGAGAAATGTGCAGCATTTTAAATAGTACGTCATTCAGTGCTGTCAAACATAAAGCCCATAAAGCCATACAGTCTATTTAAAATGTAGCAACCCTCTGTTGCATTGTGGTGTACACCCTCAGTTGGATTTTATTTAATTATACAGATTGCCAGCCTCTTAACACTGCTTTTCATGCAGTGTACAGTTTGACTTCTGACTCTTCTGAAAAATGCCCATTATCCAGGATGTGAGATTGCCACATAATGGACACGCACAAGCATTTAACTGCAGGGTCAATACAAAGTTTAATAATTGCAAACTCTTTAAAGTCTCTTGAACAGAGTTGAAAGCCTGTAAAATGCCTGCACACTACAATATGAGTGGTCATTTTTGGCTTCCAAAATGATGATCCAGGTAATAGGTGGGCATATTCCTTTTTTAACTAATTGCTCTCTCTCTCTTTTAAGCTATTACTCTCTTAACATCCCGATAATAGCTTCTTTTTTTAATTCACTTTCGTGTACAGTATATTCAGGACACACCATCCAGAATTCCAGGTGCATAGATTCATACATGGAAGTACCTTCTATATGCTGGTGCTATTTTTTTTTTTTTATAAAAGCAATATTATATCTATAAAAAATTATGCTTTTTTCAGCCCCATTCAGGGCGCCAAATTTTTTTTTCTAAGAGTTTGGGGTTATTTATAGCCTTCCCCTATTATACTTTAATTTATACTTTAAAGTAATCAGTAAAAGAGGATAAATACAATTGAACATCCCATTTGGTTTATGTGTTACAAAACATTTCAAAATTATAATGACATAAATGTTCTTGGAACTGGGCTACGGAAAGCCTTTATCACTAGAACTTGCACTATTCTTTTAAACCCTAGGCCAAGGTCATCTTGACACCTTAAGAAATATTTTTACACTTCCAAATTCAAATTCAGGTTTGCTTGACTTTATATAATTCATAAAAAATGTTTGAAAGCTTAAGGTTAAGAAAAGGAGGAGGGGCTCGCGTTTATTATTTAATTGGACAAAAATTCAAATTTATTTCAGAATATTAAATTCAAGAAGCCTTTTATTTCTCAAACTTGAATCTAATATGAGAGCGTGTTTATATTATTCCTCTGTTGTAAGCTTTACTATTTTAATTGTTTGGAAATATAATTGTGAATTTTAGTTTTATCACTAAAACATTTTGGATCTCTGTAGCATAGCATCTTCTAAGGTTCAGTATGATATCCATGTGACTCAAGGCAGCTTATGAATCCAGTCATCATCATTTAGCATACTATGATGCATTATTGTTTGGTCCAGATGGGATATTCAGCCAAGCCAAGTGTACAGTCCCAACCTTTCATTGACAATAAAGTTGCCATCTTGGCCCTGGTATACTTCAATACATATGGCTGATAATGGAATTACTCAGACACCGGAAAGATGTTAAGTACTTTATATAGCAATGTGATCTGCTTCTCACAGCTGGCACTTCATCCCATATACTGCTGCATTCTGGGAACCCGCCGTCTGTCTCCCTCTTTACCCCACTATCTCCAGCCTTAATCTAAAGGCCAGCTATTATGATTTCTGTACTTGGCGTATCTGAGGCCGATTTAGAACATCAACACCATCAATCACAAATCTGAGAGGCCAAGCAGCTGGCTGAACCTTGTTGTCCTGCAGGCCTATTTGTCATCTGGGATACGTCCTCCCTGCAAGTAGTTTGTTCACTCCGATAACGGCCTCACAGATTTCTTTTCTCAAACAATGCCCCAGTAAAGCTATATTTTGACTACCCTCCTACAACCACACGATGGAGAACTTATCCAAATATCAAACTTTGGATGAAGTTTGATGAGTTTTGTGTTTAGGTGATGAAGAAGAGGGGGAGCATAAGATGAAAAAGATCCATTTAAAAACAAAAAGAAATACTATTAATAACACCCTGGAGGTGAAGAATAAAAATAATGTTTGTGCTTTTTCTTTTAAATACTGTATCTGAGTACTCATATATTTTGTTGTGGCTCTGCCAATTCAAATGACTGAACAAAGCCTCCAAGTAAACAAGTAAACAAGCTCTCCATAACATGGCTATGACTCACTATCTACTAAAACAAAATCTGGTATGCCTTTTAGGCACTTATAAAAAGCACATAATAGCATCCAAGCATGCCATTACAAAAAAAAGAAAAACTCTGGGTTTATAAGACATAAAATCCCACAAACATCCATCCTCTACAGTGGAGCTAATCATAAGTAGGCTGTATAACAATAGCCTTTGTTCTATAATATTATGGATGTGCTGGGAATTTTTATTTATGCATTTATTTATTTATAAATAACATGAATATTAGTGCATTGCTGCAATTCCTGAAATGAACAAGTACTTAAAGAATAAAGAACTAATGCTTGCCAGTTGCAGTTATGTGTTCAATTGAGAACAAATACTTTGTTGAATATTCATGTTGTAATGGCACTTAATTGAACAAAAGATTCTTCTGATTTGCATATCCATCAGTGCCCTTGATGGGAAATGGTGGAGGTACTGGCACAGAGCCACAGCTGTATGTATCAGTAAATGATACCACATGTAATTATCCCTCACACAGCTACCATTAATGTGTTATATATCTCATCTACGCAAAAGGGATATGAAGAATATCAGCAGGTTTGAAAATCAGTTTACTGTATAAGACTGGCCACTAAAAAAATTATTTTACTTTTAACTGTAATGCTAAGAAGGCATTGTAAAAGATATTCTGGATCTCAGTGGGACTTACTGGTAAAATAAATTTACTTGAAAAGAATAAGCAAGTGACATTTATGACATGCTGTTAATACTGTTAATATACAGGGAATATCTTAATTGCTAAAATGTTTCTATTTTGTCAATTCTTTTTCTATCACTTATCTTTATTGTTTTGTTTGTGTGATCAATATGACATCAGTTTATCAGACATTATCAGTCCCAACTAGTTACCTTGTCGACTTCTTGTAATATTGATATACTAAGCCATAATATAGTAAAACCTAAACTAAGAGAATAAAACTCAATGATGACATGAGCATAATTGTCTATTTTGTTAACAAATGCTTATGCCACACATTAATATTTATATTACAACACAAACACAATAGCCTATGTAATCAATAATATATGCTTGAAAAAAATATCAAATAAAGGAATACATTCCGATTTGAGGTTTGTATACCAGGCTTTAAAAAAGTCATTAACCATTATCTATGAATATTTGATATAATGTAAAGGTGAAATTAACATTTATAGTAGAACACAGCTGTGTGATATTTCTAAGACACTGATTAGTGTACAGTAATTATGCTGTACACTGCCTAGCTAAACAAATTGTGCACACTGAAATATTTAATTTGACCAGGTTTATTTTTGGATTACGATGGTGGCTATTCATGTTTGAAAATTATTCAAGCATAAATAGCCACCATCGTCTCATGGTCCCAGAACTAATCTTTCAAAAGTCCTAGAATAGGAAACAAACAAACAAATAAAATAAGAACCACTGATATGATAACATAGTCATTCAGTACATTCAGGTCATCAGCTGACATCATTTTATTGCCACATAACATTACTGACACTATACCAGACCAGCTAAAGCAAACCCAGATAATAACACTACCTTCAGAGGCTTGTACAGTGGCCACTATGTACTGTATAATAAGTATGTTGCTCCATGTGCTTCCCTTATTACCCTGGCAGTTCCTTTGCTCTGGAATAGAGTCAGTCTGGACTCATCAGACCACATGATCTTTTTCCTTTGCTCCAAAGTTCAATGTTTATGCTCACTAACAAATTGAAGCCTTTTTCTGATTAGTCTCACTAACAGTTGTTTAGTCCCAATCCTGTGAGTTCTCATCACATTGCGCGTTTGGAAATCCTCTTACTTAACTATTAATCATAGCTATTATTTCTACTTTTTATTATTTTTATGATGCAACTACGGCAAATTTTTTAAGTGATCTCCATTCATAATTTTTTTTTCCACAAAGTTGATATATACTATTGGGCTACATTATGTAGTCAATTCTACTGACTATTTAATGTTTTAAACAATTTGTCTGTATTTGATAACCAGGTATTATCCATTGTCTTCCGTAAAAGAAATATAATTTTCTTAGCATAAAACTATGTTTTTCCATGGCTTTAATGACGTTTAATGAGTTACAGTAAAAAAAAAAAAAGTAACCTATGTAACACAGGGGGAAATGGTTTTCAATTATTTTATTTATCTATATTTATTCAAAAAGCTTTTAGAAAGGTAGGCTAAAAAGGATAATTATTTGCTCTCATCACATTCTATGATTACTGGTGTACTGTAAGTGCTAATACATTCAGCTATTTCTAGAAACAATGTATTTGCTTTTATTATTATGTTTTTTTTTTCAACTACTTTACACTCATATAAAAAGCATGATATGTGTTACGTTGTTAACATTGTAATAGCAAAGACTTGCAAGATGTTATGTCATGTGGGTTGCTCCCCTGTGTGACTGTTTTTCCAGGTAGCGTCTTCACATATCACTCACACAGTGTTTCCTAGATGTGCTCTGGATCTATAACCACTCTGAACACTGAAAAACTGTGACTGATAAAGATGAAGTAATGAATAAATGTATGGATGTAGGACAGCACATTGGTGCAGCCGGTACCATTGTTATCTCACAGCTCCAGGGTCCCTAGTTCCATCCTGAGCTTGGCATACTGTGGGAAATTTGATATATTCTCCCCATGCGTGTGTTTTCTTTGAGGTTTAATTTTTTCCTCCCAAAAAAACACACACTAGCAGGTGGATGGGCTGCTATAAATTGCCTCTAGGTGTGATGGTAAGTGATGGACTGGCATCTGATCTAGTGTACAGTATATTCCTGTCACACACCCAGTGGTCCCAGGTTATCCAATACATTCTGACCAAGATAAAGACATTTCTGAAAATAAGTGAATGTATTCTTGAGGAAGTCTATATGGCAGTAAAAACCGAAAAAGGTGAAAGGTTTTAAGATAATAGAAAATTATTCTGTTTAGGAAGACATTTTATGTGTCTCACACGTTTATTAAGAACATATTGTTAAGAGAATATATACTTATAAAAAAGAGTTCATCAAGGTTCACTGGAAAATTAATTGGTCTTAACTGTGTTGTGTTATTTAAATGGTTTTGCTTTATATCTTGGTTTGCATATTATACATCCATGAAGCCTACACTTACACACACACACACACACACATTATATATATGTTAAAACTGTTACATTTCAGCTACTTTAGCAGGAACAAGGTGCACTTTGAATGGTGGTGGAATAAAAGCCCCTAAATTGAACCCTTAGCATTTACTACTCTTTGAAAAGTCTTAATGACAAATCACCACTTTCCCTTTCACCACCTAGTGTTTCATCTGCAGTCACCCCATGGTGCTCTGGTCTCTTTAAAAGCTTGTCATTGGCTAAGTGCCGCAAACCTTAGCCTTGGGCTATACCTTAGAAAATTATTCTTGGTTTCTTGCCCTGACGCCCATGCACAAGAGAGGCTTAATACAGTCTCTGTTCATTTCAATAGTCTTGAAAAATTTCTTTCCTTTACCTATAATAAATTTGAGCCATGCCTCAACACTTTGTTTTGATGAAGGACGTGTTATGGTGTTGCTAATGTGTGAGCATAATTCTGCAATAACAGCTGAGCAATCAGTGAAACAAACACAGAATCCTTGAAACTTGTTGATCTTCAAATACACTTTGTGAAACTAAAATAGGGAATATTAGTGGAAAAAGTCATAATTAAAAGCCAATGTCTTTTATGTCTCTGCATTGCTTGTTGCCTAGGACATCTTAGATATACCTGAATATTTGATAAAGATTTCTAATCAGGTCATATACAGATGCATACTGTCTTGGTTCATGATAAATTCTATTAAATGTAAAGATAAGGTTCAGTAAGGCAGAAAAATAACAAATAAATATAATATATTTGAAGGATTGTGTCATTCGCCACCTAGATATACTTACTAAAAAAAGTTAAAATACGCCTTTCCTGAATTCATGATCAGTTACAAATAAATGTTGACAATAGACTAAAAAACTAAAAGAACATTTTTGCCGGTCCAATTTCCAAATAACTGTAGGCATGTCTTATGTGGAACAAGAGAGATGAAGACATGAAGACATGTCAGTGGCAGTGGAGAATGTTTTTGTAAAAAAAGTAATAATTACATTTCCAAACAAGCACCCAAGCTGTACAAACATAGGACTTGAGAGCTCAGAGGAGAAGAGAGGTCATTGTGTCCAGTGCTGGATTCCCAGTGCATAAACTACTGAACCCAACTTCCGCCAACAACCAATCGAGCCTCTCTGACACATACCCAGGTGACCACTACTCTAGTCTTGTTGGTCTAACTACTTAATAAGTGCCTGTTAGAGGTTTTCCTGGATAAAGTCCAGAGCTGAAGGGGCCCTCAAAGCAGCTGAGTCCAAATGAGGATAGCTTCATTTATCAATCTGCCCAATCATTGGTGTTTCCGAACCACATGGTGATTATTAAAATGTCCACCATGATAGACACCTGAAACAGTGGCTCTCAGACAGATGTTATAGTCAGTCATTAAAAATGAACTTGATCTCCCAGTTCAAGCACTAGACTCTATACTGATGACTGAAAATACTGATGTGATAATAACCACCAGGCAGAAAAAAAACAACAACAGAAAATAGACATTTTCCTCTCCTTTTATATCTTCTACAATATCCCCCCTGTGTGCCGCAGATATCATTATATCCTGAAGAATGTTGTTGCATTTCCAATCCTCTTTATAGATGACAGATGAGAAGCGGGCAGGTATTAGAGTGGAACACTTTATCACTTACTCCGTAAGCCCCTTGATGAGGGATGTTCACTTGAGAATGTCATTCCAACATGGTAAGAGAGAGAGAGAGAGAGAGAAGGAAAGAATAAAGAGTCTCGCTAAGGTTTGCCATATCTCTCACAATGCACCATTGTGATGAATTTAAGGTGGTGTACTGAAAAATTTATGTAATTCAAAAGCACATCTTCATCCTATACCACATACACACTTTCTAAAAGCAACAATAGCAAAATTAACCGTCTAAATCTGCTGTAACTTTCACATTAGAGGTTAAAATATAAATCTGTTATCATACAACATACAGTATCATAAACACAGACCTATATATTACAAGTAGGATTGTTAATGACATTTTGGTAACATATTATTATGTCAAACATAAACATTTCTATTATAACACAAACATAGTAATCATAGTAATTTGATATATAATATCCAAGCCCTAGGTCTTGTAGATCTGAGATTTGCACGCCATGCCTTAAAAGCCATTAATTCTGTCCGGAGTTACTTTGTTATGAAGGGTTTGCATAAATCAAATGTAAAATGATCAATTAAAATCTGAACATAGCCATTTGGTATTTATGAGACAATGACTAAAGTACTATAAACAGTATACTGTCAAACAAAGTTAAGACTTTAAACTTTTATGATGCTGTAACATTTTTGATAATGTTTATTAAAACAAAACCTGTTGTGCTAGTTTATATGATGCACTATTAAATCAGCAGGAGCTCCATATTCCCAAATAATATAGTTATCATTAAACCGGACATAATCCTGAAGCAAACAAACAAAGTAAATGATTTTAATGATGATAACAGGAAGACCTTGGGGTAAAGAACAAGTGATCGACTGTGGGCTGTTCACATCAGTCCACAAAATTACTAAATATCCGTGCTCTTTTGCAATTTTGGGTAGACCCCCCATATTTCATTTCTCTCTCGCTGATAGTATTTATCAGCAAAATCCTAATAAAAAAAGAAAAAGAAAAAAAAAGCAACTTAAGCTCGAACATAAGTAAGACACAGAGGTGAACAGGATTACAGGGGCCGACTAGGACAGACATTAGATTGTATGGCCATAAAGGGCCATTAGTGTTGGCAAACTGTACCTCAAGCCCCAGATGACAGGGCTTTTCAAGACAGACAGATGAAAAATATGAAGCTAAAATTCCTCATGACAGACAGTTGAATTAGTTGGTTTGAAGGCTTGAGAGCAAAAGAGCAAAAAAAAAAAATATGAAGCTTTGTTGTGTATATTTTTTCCACATGTTCATGTGGTTTTGACTGTGTTATTACCTCATTTGATCAACAACATACTTTTTCATAAAGCACAAACCTGAACCCTCATTACAAAGATTCATCACACAAGACATATTGATTGTACAGTAGATTTAGTGGCTAAATAGAAATAAATACCAAAAACTTGACAGATATACTATATACAAGAAGGGACTCATCAACTTCTGAGGGTTTGTGTTTTTAAATGAATCAAATAAATTTGACAGCTTGGTCTATAATAATTGTTCTAAATACAAATATGTTTTTAGAACAACATAAGCAAGAATATAATAAGTAAGGGATAAAACATGATGGGGCATATTGTTATAGAAAAGTAATCAGTTATAGGGTGGTGTTATGTGATATACATTTTATTTATTATTTATTTTCCAACAAAAGCATGTTCTAAAATATTTTGTTCTTCTTATACCACAGTGATAAAGAACAGTACCTGTCAAAAGTTTAGATTTGCTTTCTACATTCTAGAACAATATTGATTTTATTTTTGTCAAAACTATGAAATAACACATATGGCAATAGTTAATTATGTAACAACAACAAAAACATCAGTCAGTTATTATTTTAAAACATGACAGGAAGCTGTTCTGGAATACTTCTTGCGAAAACAGTATTGTCAAGTGCATTTGCAAAACCCATCATGCACCATGATGAAGCTCAGAGTTACTAGCTTCAAAAATCACCAATTAACAGAACCTCATAAGAGCTGTTATGAAGACTTTACAGTCTTTACTGTCTAAGTTAATTACACATGTCAATATCCACTGTTCAGTAGAGATTATTGCATATTTTGGATACCTTCAGCATTGTTTTACAATGTAGAATAAAATGAAATCAGGAAAAACCATGGAATTAGAAGGTGAATCCAAACTTTTGACTGGTGTTTTATATTTTTAAGCATTCATCTTTAACAATAACCTTTCAAACAAAATGTTGATAAATAAGTCCAAGTCAGTCCTCTTATTCTTATAATAGTATAATAATATTACAAAGTTCATAGCCAGTACTTCCACAGACATGATATGGAGATACTTTAAAAGTCGGCTTATCCAGAGTTGTCTCGATTGTCTTTCTCCTGTATGGGCTGAATGAGGCAGGGTGATTATCTTATCGAGGCTCTCAGACAGGTAGACAGCTGCATGTTCTGGGGTGTTGTCACTTTCCCTGGCAGAGCAGGAGCCATATCACTAATCTGCTACAGGGATCAGTCAGATGGGAGCTGGAAGTGATGATGGCTCTGTTCACCCACCTTTTCTCCATCTCATATCCCTCCACCTACCCCCATCCAAACTGCACTCACTTGCTCGTCCTAGCACCCCTCAGGCCAAAATGTGATCTCTGTCCTGATAAAGGTCGGTGGAAGCGAGACTGCCAGACTGGCCGGGCTGGGTCGGAGCCTCTATGAGGACTCAGTGCAATACTGTCCTGGAGGGGCCGATGAATGGCATTCTCACATGTGAAGAAAGACCGGGAGTCAGTCTGGGTAGCCCTTCTGTCTACCCCCCTCCCTACCCCAGGAGACTCCAGGCGCCATGGTGTAACTGCAGTCTCAGGTATGCTCAGCGAACATTGAACAACATTCCCAAGCCCATGCCTAAGACTGCGTATAAGGATCCTTCCAGTCTTGTCAACTGTATGCAATTAGTGTGAACAATCATTTGGCTTCACTCAAAAATGGCATCTGATGTTCTCTCATAAATAAACTGTTTTCTTTTACTTAAACAAACCAGATTGATCTGTTTAAAACATCGTCCTAACATCATCCTTTTCTGCATACTCTTTTTGTGTAAGCACTTAAGATGATTACTAAATAGTTTTGAAAATAGAATAAGTGAGTAAGATCTTAGTTGAGGTTTTCACCGTCTGTCAGCAAATGGGAGCCACGGGGCAATTTTCATTGTGGTGCATGTGGTTTTGTGGTGTATATGCTGTCATTTATCTACACTGCAACACAGAGGCCTACCCACCAGTCGCTGTCAGTTCATTACTGGAACACGCCGCATGGATCACAATGTAATTTGTACTTTATTGAAAAATGTGTGCTCTAATTGAGGTGTTTTTTTAAATTTATGTAAATAGTTTTATTTTACATTTCACCACCAGTGTTACTTAAAAGATCTCTTTTGTCTCAACATACACCACTAGTTGACTTGCTTAATGTGACTGCTGAATGCTTGGTTTATTCACTCTCATAGAAGTCTTATATATGATATGTGATTAGTCATGTGTAATTTCAACTTAAACCTAAATATTTACAAAAGAGTAAGTGCACTAAGGACTGTACTCTGTACTTGACAAGGAGATATGTAGATGTTTGACCAGACAAAGTGGCATTACAAGAGTAAACAATGTGATGTATTTTTAATTACATAAATTCTGAAATCTTTTTAAGACTTTGTACAGGTTGCAAAGAAAAATGAATCTGCATAACTTAGCGGGGGTTCAAATAACTCTAACCTTAAGATATTAGTTTGTGCATTTGTTTATTTGTTTGTTTATTCATTTATTAATATCCATGTTATTCGATCATGGGAACACTGGTTGTGTGGCATGAAATAATTTTTGGAAGGTTGCGGAAAACCCAGAAGAAACCTGCACAGGCAAGAAAACATTGGACCCTGAAGTGTTATAACCTCAAAGTACTTGTATGTCAAGACCAATTCTTTTGTTTTTGCTATACACTGAAGACATTTAGTTTGAAGAAACAAAGAACAAAGAATTGGAGACAATATATCAGATTTTCAGTCCAATATAAATAAAGCAACATCTAAAGAATCAGCCTTGCTGTCCAATACCTTTGGACTGCCTTTGTCTATGTGTATGGATAATAATCATATTTTGAGTAATGCTCATCTGGATCAGTTATGCATGGATAATATTCTATATATTGAATGGCTAGTTAAACAGCTACTATATAAACAAAGTGTTGTTTTTAAACACTGTGATCATTTATTGGCGACTTTATGTGACCATGATGACTTTATGGCGACCATGATGACACACCTAATGTACAATTAGAAACTATAGCCAATTTCTGACCAAAGGGCTGATGTCAGTGTCACTCCTCTGTTGAGGTTAAGAATGATTTACTACCCAAATTATCTGGCCAACAGTGGTCTCTTTTCACCAGTGGATATTATTATATATATATATTAGTAAGATACAAAATACAGTAGGTGTACTCAGTCACTGGAGTGTACAGAGTGACCCATAAGTCATAATAAAGTAATTATTTAAAAGAATAAATTACAGCAAATGCTGAAATTGACAGCCTCTGATTTCATGGCACATGTGTATTCACTGCATACAAGAATGCTGAGATGATTTCATCCTTTAGTGCAATGATTGTTCTGGGCTGATTCTAATAGATTACTGAGTTCATGCTGCTTCTTAAGACCCATGATCCATCATGTAACAATACAGCAGCATTGCACACAGGACTACAAAGAAAGTGAATGCAGCTCAAGATGAGTGCAAAAATGAACCTGAAACCTATCCCCTGATACTTAAGCCATGAGGCAGGGTACACCCTGGACAGGGAACCAATCCATCGCTGTGCATGCACATGCATACACCACACACTTATTCACACACTACTGCCAATTAGGCTAATCTGAATATCCATGGACAGTGGGAGGAAACCGGAGTACCTGAAGGAAACCCACCAAGCATGGGGAGAAGATACAGGACCGGAGATAGGAATTCAACCCAGACCCTGGAGTTGCATGGGCACAGTGCTAACCACCACTGCTGCTCCATAAGACATTCAAGAAAATAAATGTGCATGGTAACTACATAGAGCAGTGACAATAATGTTCAAAACAATGATAATAAATAAAAAAGTAGGGTAGAATCTCACAGACAGCCTCAACTAAATGGTACTATTAACTATATCTAACATAATTTAAATCACTGAGTTATTTTACTGGATGTTTTAGGCTGTCAACACACCCACTTTCTAATTAAAATTTGAAAACTGAAAGAAAAAAAGAAACCAGCTGTATTTGTTTCCTACACAGAACCCATGGGGGCGCAAACTTTTGCGCTAGGCAGTAAACATATCGGCGCCATGTTTTGAAGGCGGAACTAACGCTCCTTGTAATATGCGCGTGCGCACAAAAATGCGCATGCGCCATTTTTCTTCTACGGTTCTCTCGTGTTGAGATTATTATTGAGAAGCTAACTAGCTGCAATGTCTGATAAAAAACAAACTGTAGATTTGGGCTTGTTGGAAGAAGATGACGAATTCGAAGAATTTCCAGCCGAAGGTGAATGAATTTTACATTTGTTTTGTGATTTGAACGATGAAGTAAAGTGAATTGAGGGTGTCTCGGGACAGTGACTCAGCGAGCAGCTAGCTTTGCTAACGGGAGTTTTGTGGTATAACACGTTCGATAGAAGGGTGTCTAAGTTAATTAATAGTTTACAATTAATAAAAGATCAGAAGTGTCTTAACATCGGACAGGTCATTTGAAGAATCGCATTTTGATAAAGAACTACCAAACTACATTAATAGAGAGGGCAGCTAAGTTTCCTTCAGGTTAAAATGAGCAGCTCTCTCTTCTCTCTTTTTGTGATTATATTGAACCTTCTCGCCTGTATGGTACAGAATTACAATAACTAAGTGTGTATATTAGCTTGATGCCTACACCGCTGTAGGTTTGGTATTATATCAGTAACAGCGGTGCACATAGACATGTTTGAGATTTGTACCAGCTGTTTTTAAGGTAAGGTAAGGGTAGCTAAGGCTTCACTCAGACAGCCACTACACAGACACTCGGTGAGCAAACTAAAGCATTATCAGAAAGGAAAATAATACTTTCTCTTACAGAAAAAAAGTTATTTTGGTCATCGCATCATAATCAAATAAAGAAGATTCTTAATAGTGTATAATATTTATAATGAAGGTTTCCTGCGACCCCTCGATGGAAGCAGCCGATAGCCTTGCATCCTTGTATTTTTGCAAACAAAATTAAGTCGCTGTAATGAGCAGTCTGAACACAGGCAGGAAGAGCATGGTTACGGATGGAATAACTCTCATTGGTTATTTAAAAAATATCCAAAATAGATGGGTGCTAGAAAGCCATATCAAGTGCACTTGACCATTGTCTTTCACTGTATTTCAGCAGTTAATATGTAATCAGGTGTTTAGGTCCAGCAAAGCTACAAATACTTAATAGTCTTTATTATAATAATTAGGTTATAAAGAGTTGATATATATTTTTTTCATAACTGTTTCCAACATCTGTTTGATTCTCAGATTGGACAGGCCTGGATGAAGATGAGGACGCTCATGTGTGGGAAGATAACTGGGACGACGATAACGTGGAAGATGACTTCTCCAAACAGTTGAGGTATGTTGTTGTCTTCTATTTAGCAAGCACTTTTCTAAAGATTTGCTACTGCCTTGATTTTGCAGCATGTTGTGAAATTGTTCCTATACGTGTTGACACCGTCTATTGGACAGCATTTTAAACAAAAGTAGTTTCTGGCGTATGTTAGCAGCAGAAGAAGCTGCATAGTAAGTGCTTCCTGAATCCAACAAATTTGTAATGACAATGTTGTAAAATTGATTATCAGCACTACATAAGCTGATATGCTTATAAGCGTAACCCGATTACAGGACTGAAAGACTTGATGGACTTACTGTCAGCAGAATTTGATCTCTTTGTTTTAAGTTTTTTTTTTTTTTGTATTTATTTTTTATTTAATAAATTAAAGATATTATAAATATTATGTGCATCAGTGTACATATGTGGTAAACAGAAAGTTGCAGTGATGCGTATACTGACTGACTGTGGCCTCAGGACATTAAACCCATTGAGCTGATGTCATTGTATTATTCAGACATTTTTCAGAAGCCTATACAAAAATATCCCATGTCCATAAAGAGCCTAGGTTATGCGAAAAATAGAAACAATTGTTGGGATCATTAATAGAGTGCAAAGAGAGGCGAATGACTTGAATGGAAAAAGCAGCGTTGGAAATATATATATTTTATTCCTCTGTATTTGTACAGCTAGGTTTTTCCTTTTTATATTTTGTATTTGTACAGCTAGGTTTTCTTAGCTAAAGTTTTTAT
>JAOVVB010000030.1:6797433-6818965 GCA_028570985.1 Heterobranchus longifilis
ATTTATTTCCTAGCTGTCACGGTCACGTGTCAAGGTCACGGACTGTCATTTAAGCATTTCATTGCATATCGTACTGTGTATGACTGTATGTGACAAATTAAATTAGAAATAAGAAATCTGTCTCAACCATATAATTGGCAAATTTTGGTTTAGTTTTTTGATATGCAGTTTCATCCCTTCTTTGTATATTTATTTTGTTGTATTTTGTGATATTTTTTATTTATTTTTTATTTTTTTGTGATTTTAAAATTTCTGTATGAATTCTTTTGGCAGAGCTGAACTAGAGAAGCATGGATACAAGATGGAGACGTCATAACATTGACCCTCACATAAAAGGCTAATGACTGGTTAATCCGACCTGAACATATTCTTCTTGTAAGGAGTCAGGAGTGACGAGTGTTACCATTGTGAGGATCCTGGAGTAGAGTGATTGTGTATTCGTGTGTGTCACAAGAAACTATTTGTATGTGTTAATATTTGTTTTATTAAAACTTTTCACTTCCTATTTGGTTTTAGTTTAATTTTTGTCATTATATTTTTGATGTGGTTTTACAGACACTTGGATTTTTAAAAATGGTTTAAGACAAGGTGTAAAAAGACTGCTAAGACTACTGTGAGCAGTTGTGAGGTTCTTGTTCTAACAGAAAGCATCTTAAAAAAGGATTTGGAGTTGACTCCATCTCTCAGTATTAAAATGGACATTAGCAGTAATATGTTTTATTTTGTATTTAATTGAGTATAGTAGACAGTAACTAAATGAATCTGCATTTTTGATGCAAGTCTTATAATAAAGAATTCATTACTTCGAAATGGTGGATATTTAGCCTTGTATCCCTAGATGGTAAAAACACTTGTCAGAATTAAATAATACACCAGAGTGGAATGCAGCTGGGAAATGTTTTCTTGTGTTAAATGACAGCAATTCAGTGGGATGTGGAGTTTAAGTGTAGGTGCAAACTTCTATGGTTTAGCTTTGCTTTGATGCATTTTCAGCTAAAACAGCAGTCGGACCAATGCAAGCAAAATTTACATGGTATAAAAGCCATTTAAATGAAATTGAAAGTTTAGCAACTATTTGTGATACAGTAAAAAACAAGAAGGAGGGTCTCTTTGGTCTATTAAAAATGGAAGACATGCTAATTAAGTAATGCTCACGTCAGACTCCTACATCTTACTGTAACATAAAACAATGAAATAATAGGCTCACATTGCCTCTGCATCCTCTCCAAAAATCACAACTGATTAGTAGCAAATTATTGATGTGTTGTTGCTGTATGTATGCTGTTAGCATGCTGTTGATCCATTAACTATATTTTTGAATTTAATATATAAAAAAATCTGACCGCTCACACACCCCTTTTTATCCAGTGTTAAGCTTATAGATACTTAACAGAACAGAAAAAAAGCTGACATTGTGTAGAGATCCTGTATGTGTTATTTAGTGAAACCCACAGAGGCAGGGAAAGCAAGCTAAGGAGCAGCTCCACTGCTGTTCACAGCACTTCCTGCTGAGCCTGTGGTGTTTGGCAAGCAGATTATCCAGTGCAGTGTGTGTCAAAGGCAGGGGGGTGGCCGCAGTCTGTCCTGCCTGGGCCTGCCCACCTTCGCCATCAGGCCCTGCTCTTCCGCTTTGCTCTGCAGGGGCTCCCCCACACACACACAAGCTGAGACCAATTTGCTCTGCCGCACTCCACTAGCAAAATGATTTCTTTGGATTTGTGGCTCTCAGTCTCAGCGCCATAATGAGCTGAAATCGACGCCAGTAAGACATCTTTTACCACAGGAGAGAATCCTCCCATTCTGTTCCATTGCTGTGTGGCCTCTTTCTGTTTTACTTTCTTGATTTAGCCTTTGTCTATTAGAGATTATCCATTAAAAGTACTTCTAAAGTATGATTATAAGAGGTCTGGTGTTTCACCTCAATCTCTTTATTTATTTATCTTTTTGTTGGATGGACTCATAATTTTTCCAATATGTTTCATTCTTCATGTTCAATTTAGAGGTGGTTTTATGTTACAATTCAGAAAAGCTTGGTTTAAACATGAGCACTATTCCTACAAATGTAGGTAATTTGATATTTTGAGACACTGAGCCTTTGAATTAAATGAACTGCTATTAAATCAATAATACCGGCACTTTTTGTAATTTTAACAGGGGAATAGAGAGGAGCAGGAGCATATGCACACGCACAGCCAGACATACTCATAACATGCAAATCCACCGATACCCTTGAAAATGAGTGCTGTGTGCTGGATGATTATTTTAATTGTTGGAAAGTCGGCGAGGTGTGAAAATCACTAAGTGAGAGAAACAGCGAAGAATCCAAGACCATTTTGTTTGTGCCAGAGGCGTAAGATTGGCTTTGTGTTTGACTGAAGGTGGTCTTTTGTGTTGTCCACAAAAAAAAAAAAAGTATATCTCGTGGAGCATGACAATAACCTTAGGTTTGGGTCTATAGTGTTTCTTTTGTTCTGTTTATAACAGTCTGGTTACATAAATCTATGGTCAGATTTTTACTTTGTACAGACAACTGTATTCATATTATTTACCAAACATAATTGTGTTGCCAATTAACTTGATTAATAATAAATGTTTGTAAATGTATTTTATTTACATAATCCAAAATTTTTTATGTTGATCCTGATCATCTGCTGATAATTTATTCCAGTCCCACAGGTATTTTTCTTATCCTCTTTTATTTGGTTGTTTATTTAGTGGAATTTTTTTTTCTCTGCTTTGAGTGTGAGTGAGAGTGACTGCGGTTCTGTGCTGCACACGACCTCAGTGAGCTTCCCTTCTATGAGCCAAGAAAAGACAGGGGGCTGTCGAGCTGGGAGCTTGCAGCTGCTGCAATAATAGGCCTAATTGCACATTTTCTTTTGTGGGGCTCAAATTAGTGGCAGAGCACAGCTACAATGCCCAAACTGCAAATAAAAAAAATAAAAAAAGGGGAGAGAGAGAGGCAGAGAGAGAGACTCATGGGGCAAACTGCTCACCAGTGCGGTCCATCACCACCACCCACAGCTCCCTGTCCACACCTGCACTCGCCCTCGCCAAAGTAAACACAGATAATAAGGTGTAATTACTTTAAAAATAATAATGAGAACTCTCCATGTGACAATGGCCGGCCTGTTTATTGAGGGATGAAAATAACCTGTGAAGACACAGATGAGGGTTCCCCCATCAGGAGACCCTGAAAGGCTGTGCCATGTGTTAACCTCGTCTCTCAGCCCATTCTATGTTGCTCAGCATGGAACTGTACAAGTCAAGCAGAATCCCAAACTCTGTCTTTTAGCACATCCACTGTAACATTCATTTGAGCACAATGCTCAGATACAGCACTTTGGATCATTAGCATTAAATAACTGCTATTTTGCTATTTTCTTTAGAAATATCGTTTTTTTTTTAGATATACTGGTAATACTGGAAATATTCACATAACATGCTCATAAGACATTATATCATTAAATGACTTTATTTTTACAGTAAATTTGGGTGCATCTACAGAATGGAGCAAAGCATGTGTCGTGTTTACCAACACATTATTTCACACATTAGTGAAACATCTTGACCAGCTGACGCTTAACAGTTTCTACTAAAGGCACAGGCTTTAGGATTTAACTTTTAACTGAACATTTTATTTAGCAAAATGTTGTTTAGAGTATTATTATTATTATTATTATTATTATTATTATTATTATTATTATTATTTTATTTAATTGATTATGTTGCTTTGTAGTCCTTCAACAGCAAACATTTCACAGGCTGTCTATTAAAATATTATTGTTATGATTAAGCGATTACTGCCTGATCAATCTTTCAAAAAAGATTAGACCAAACCTTTGTCCTGTACCTTATGTCAAGCCATTTAACAATGTTTAATAGCAGTTAATGTTACTGCAAAATACCCAGGCCTTCTAATTAGCCACAGAAATGAAACAGTGACATACCAGCATGCGCTGTGATGGCTGATGGTCGCTATTACAATACAGAATGTTTAAATTACTACTACAGTTTAAGCATGGAATATCACCTAGCTGTTTCTGTGTAATTAGAAGCTATAAACCCACCGGTTCATTTTTTTCCTGAACGTATTCTATTATATACGATCATTAATCCAAGAATGGTTGTTGGACAGATTTTGAATAGTTTTTTTTTTTCTCTCTTTAATGGGACATCCAACAAGCTCCAACTGTGCCTTCATCCGCCATCTTCAAGTAGCAAGCACCAGAATACCCACTAATTAGAGTTTGCAGAGGTTTTCTTTTTTTATTCCATTCTCCCCCTCTGCTAATAATATTTTAAGCATCCATATTGAGCCATTTGACTGCATGTAATAGCTCTGGACAGTCATGGAAGGAAAAATTAACAGAACAATTTAAGCAGATCAAGGCTTGCTGGGGCAATTAAGCACTACTGATGTTATCCTTGCCTGTAAATTACCAGTGCTCTGATAATTGTAATTAATTAATCAACTTGATCGTTCATGCGCTCCCATTAACACAAGAACTGTAAGGTAGACTGTGCCTTGACCCTTCAGGTGTGACATTTTTTCTGTTATATTGAACAACTCGTGTTAGTATTATCTGCAGCTCTCTATTTAAAAAACAAAACAAAACAGATATGATTGTGCTTTTATCAATACTACTTGATTAGCAGAATTATAGGATAAAAGGGGAAAAGGTCTGTAACAGATGATTAGCCTGTATGTCCTTTTAAAAGGACATGTATGTTTTTTTTTTCATTGTTGTAGCAAAAATATTTTCCAATTAATTTTTATTTATAGAACGCTTTTAACACAGGATATTGTTATTTATGTAATTTATGTATAAATGAACTTTTTATTCCTAATAAGTAAGCTGGAGGCAACAGTGGCAAGAGAACTCCAAGATGAGAAGAAAACAGAATTAAAAGAGAAGCCATTCTCCTCTGGGTGATATTAAATAGTACTGTGTATAACTGTTTGCTATATGGTCAAAAGGTGCAATTGTATAACAGAAATTTTAAATACACGACCTCCACCTTCTTGAGGTTACCATCTGTTAACCGATGAACACTTGGGTGCAAATCTGTTCATGGTAATCTCAGTCTTAAAATTATCTGAGCAGTTCATGGTTTCTTTTAAGCAGAACATATGAAAGCATCCTCAGCAGTAGGATATACAGTACTTATATTGCTAAAGATTATGGTGTGGTCACATGCAAATTTTTCATGAATAATAACACACAAGAAAAGTTAAAGGTTAAAAATGAGGTCATTGTTTTTACCTTTCTCTAAAACTTCATTCATATAAATTCATATGAAAGCCAATTACATCACTCTCAAGAGTTCGGAGTTTGTAAAAATAAGATCACTCCATCATATCATCAATGCATATTTTACACAGCTCATAAATGCGAAGAACATGTGATATAATTACAATAAACAAACAAGCCCAGAAGAAAACCGTTATGTAAAATGTTTGCTGATATGTTGAAGCATTCTGTAAGGAGTTAGTTATGTATCATTTATGAAATGAGTCCCAGATGTCACTTTAAGATGATAAGTTTGTTTTCCAACACAAGAAGGTTCCCCAAAAATAACTATAGAAACGAAAAAAAAAAAATAAAAAAAATGCATTGAACATGCAAATCATAGAGTAGAACTCCATATATAGCCACATATCAGATTACTCTTTCAATCATCCTATACAATCGGAAGAGATGTTCTTAATTAGCTCACAAGTTCATGCCATAATAAGTAGTGAACAGAACATGAAAATTAAAATAAAAACAGTTTGTTGCATGCAGCCAGTGTGAACATTTGAGGCGAGTAAACAAAATGTGGAGCCCAACTGTAGACCACGGAGATCCTCTTAAACAATGTGGCATTGGGCTTTGAGATCCTGGGAGGCCTGGCACAGACACAAAGAATGCTACAAGCTCAACGAGGAAACAATTAATCATGTGCGAGTGGCTGTCTGCTAACAAGACAACAATAATGTTCCAAATCTCTCCCTGAGGCCGGAATCAAATCCAGAAAGCTGTTCAGGCACACGGCCCCTCACACACACCCAGACACCCAGACAGAAACACATGAGTATATGTGCATACACCCACAACCACCCATACACACACATATACGCGCAACCGTACAGGTGTTTAACAGTGTATAATCAACTGATCAAGTGTATATAAGTGAATGTGTACTTTTTTTTAGATGAAACTTTTAAATAAAATAAACATTCTGTTCATGCTGCATTTTTTCACTCCCTGTGCCAAAAAACAACAACAAAAAAAAAAAAACTGAAATGTCACATTAATCAAGTTAATTCACAAAGATCATCCATAGTTTCGAAAGAGAACTGAGAACTGATGAGGTGTTTCTTTAGAAAGACTTCGTCTTTAATTTATCCATGTGTTCTGTGAGTGACAAACAGCCCTGAAATGAGTCAACACAGACAACGCCTACTGAAATACGATGGAAAATGTCAATTTTTATACGGCTTTCAGGGGTGTGGAATTAAAGAAATACATAAGCAAACAAAGAGCTGGTGTGTGTTTCAAGATGGGGTGTCTGGTCAGCATCACCCTGGCCGTCAAAATGAGGAGTGACACAGGTTACTGCAGGGCTTCCTGCTGAGGAACCCTGTTTCTGCTAGGCGGCAGAAATAGAGCTTTGAATCGCTGCTTGGCAACCCACATATTCTTTGACTAGAAGAAGCATATGGCTTTTCACTCTTTTCTCTGTCATCTATGGCACAGAGCTCATCAAAATATTGCTATGATTCTAAATAGTTTCTATTATTACTGTTTAGCAAACTACATATCGTGGTAGACTTGCAGTTTTATGGGTTTTGCACTTAATTTTTTTTCATCATCTAAGAAAAAACAAGCATGTAGTCTGTTTACACCATCTTAGAAATTCTTTTTTTTTTTTTACAAAAATAAAAACAATTTGCTGACGAAAGCAGCATTTACATCCACTTACATGATGTACAGAACAGTATTTTCAGCATATAATTAGTAAATGCACCCAATTATTTTACAAGTATCTCAAAAGGACATCAAGTACATTTTAATGAGCTATTATGTTGTTATACATATTCACAATAATCTCTTAGCATTTATTAATCTTCTTCCTGTGATATTTTGCAACTTCCTGTTGATCACGTGACTTGTGATGTATCCCAAATAGTGCATGGCGCCAATGTGTTGTGTAAACGTAATAGGAATAAATAAATATCATTTATGACTCTTGTAAAAAAAAAACATTTTAAGCCTGAAAGGTTACTTATACAAAAACAAGTATTTTAATGACTAGGGTTAAGTGTAGGTATAGTGGGCTTGGCTAGAACAAAATGCTGTTTTGTAAGTGCTGTATAAAGGTTTTATTTGTCATCCCAATCATAAAATAAAGTAATAAGATCAGATAATATAGTAAATTAAGAGTTTATTACCTTTTGCTTTCACATTGTATCTGACTAATATAAATAATCTGTATCCCAATAAAAATTCTAAAGGCCCAGAATCTAATGCAGAAAAACATCACAAATCTTGGTGCTTGTTTTCTGTTTTGGAAACATAAGAACTGAATCTATTTATTATCTCAACAAAAAAAAGCATAAAGCAACGTATCAATAAATGCATTAAATTAGAAAATTCTACTAAATATGAACAAAAATTAAAGTACTGAAGCAAAATAAAAGCTGTACAAAAGCAACATTGATTTTAACCTTATTGAAGAAAAAAAATCTAAATTTTCAGCACTTGCTTTACTACAAAGAACAACAAAATTCACACAATTACATATTGATAAGAATACAATTGATATGTCTATGTACAAATAGTTTTATTTTCTCACTGGCTTTCATAATGGTTTTCATTCCAGATCTAATTCAATCATAAAATCATAATTTCATGAAATCATATGAATCCGTTTAGCCGTTCAGGCTTAAAATAACCTTTTAAACGAGTCATAAAGGTATATTTATCATGATAATATCACAAAATAGCATGATTCATCTCTCAGTCAATCTCAGGATTCATTACTAGGAAATTTGCTTTTATAGACAAACATTAACAAATCATTCGCCAGTGTGGTACATCACATTTCACTAAGACAACACACAGATAATGTAAGTTATCCATAAGTTCATCTATCTGTGTTAAACATGGCAGTATGGTTTCTGGAAGAGGAAAAGGAAAAGGAAAAGACTTAAAGATTTTCTTATGTAGTCATTTTGTTCAAAGATGACTGAATGCCTTCATTTCCCACAATGTTCCTGAGCGGCCCCTGTGATCAGCAATTATGAGAATGAGTAGGAATTTGAGGGGCAAGCGTGCAGTACACAGGGGAGCAGAATAGCCAAGAGCCTTTCTTGCTCTCCGGTCAGCTCTTCGTGTCTGCGGGCAGCATCTGGGTCCATTTAGCGGCCTTGTTCTGCCTCGTCTCAGATTGCGGCTTTCAGTGTGCGTCCTTGTTTTTTTGAAGAGGGCTAAAGCCGGCTGGTCTGGACCTTCTCAAACTGACCCAGTGCATCCGCCCATCCCTCCAGAGGGGCAATTTCAGCCCATCCCCAGATGCCCCAGCATGTTTAGTGTAGCTCCTCATTTGAAATGAAAGATGCTGAACAGATTCATTCAGAAGCTGCTCTCCTTAAGCCTTTTTTTTTTTTTTTTTTTTTTGAAGAAAGAGGAGTGGGTGGGCGTTGGCGGGTGAGCAACGGCTACAAGTGTGTATGTGTGAGCGTGTGTACTTGTGTGTGAGTGTGTGCATATGGGCAGACGGTGCAGCTATGCATAGTGTGAATAGCATCAGTGTGGTGAAGCAGTCATGACACTAGGCAGTGCTCCTCATCACGCTACCGCTGTGGCTTTGAAAGGCCTCAGTCAATCTGCTCCGAGGTCAGGTTTTAGCAAATGATCTATCTAAGCAGGACGACGGCTCACTCGATTTATTCATATTTAATCATTGACTAGTGTCAAAGCTGTTTATCGCAGCTCGCACTGAAGGAAAACCAGAGCAAGTCTGACTTGTTAAGTAACTTGGCAGGATGTTATTCAAGCACAGATTTATTTTCATGTAAACAAAAAGACTGTCAAGACTTATTATACTCATTCAGTTCATGTCAGTGCCACATCCATCCATGACATACATTTGTATCTTTTTTATTTGACATCTTTTTGTTTAGATGCACATAAAAGAGTGTGAAAGGCTGTTATAATTTAGAATCTATAATCCTAATGTAGCACTGCATTTCCATAGACTTTGTCCAGAAAAACATAAATCTTAAAAAAAGCTGAAAAGAAAAGGAAGAAAGAAAAAAAAGAAAGAAAGAAATAATATATAAAATTTTATGCGGACGTCATTAATACATTGTGATGAAATAATAGAAAAACAACAAACAAACAAGGTAGTCCTCATATAAGGGAGACAGTTTTCATATAAAACAGTGACGAAACACGATTAGACATATTTCTTGAACAATGCTATATTTTATCACTAGCCTGCTTGCTATAGAATTGAGAGCCCTACTGTATTCTTAGTTTTAATTGGTCAGAAAATATTGATTAATTTTGTCAAACAGCAACTCAAACACTAATGCTGGTTATCATTCAAATAACAGGTTTTAATCTTATAATTTTTATTAAAATAGAAAAGCTCATTCACAGGCTCTGGTATGAATGATGCTTCACTTAGACGAATTAAAAACACACATAGAGTGATGCTTTCTGAGAGGAGACGTCTCCAGTGTCAGTGCTTTGTAACAGTCAAAAACACTTATAGTAAAGCTTTAACACAGGAAGTCTTTAAGGCAGAGGGTTTGGCAGTTTCTCTGTAAAATGTCGTGCTTTTTTGTCTTATTGATCTCAAGAGAGAGGAAGAGGTGAGCTGAAGACTGATGTAATGTGTTAACAGGTACTAACTTCTTTCACGAACACCTTCACAACATCAACAAAAATAAAGTGATCTTATATGATCATTGCTTAAAGAAAGGGATGCAAAGACAACAAAGTTGTGTCAGTCCTTTTCATCAGCAGACTCCTTTCAAACCCAATGATTAACTTGTCAATATGTTAAACAGACACAACTTTTCTGAGCCACATCTTTGTGTGCCTGTAACTAGACGGTATTTAACCCCAGAGACCTCAGTGGTCCCTGTTCTCCGACTATTATTAGACTGGCTAAAAGCAACAAAGTGGTCCAATCACTTGTTTTTAAGTGGCTCTATTTTTAAAGCACCAAAATTAAGCAACTAAAAATAGAGACATGTCCTCTTTAAATGAAGCTATGTTCCTTGGGGAGGACGAGATGACCCGAGGCAAAGATGTGGCAGAGGTCACAAGGTCCATCAACATTACTCTGACACTCAAGAGAGCTAGACCTGATATTTGACAGTGCAATTCAAACAGTCAGTTTTCCCCTATTATGCTGATTACGAATAATTCAGATAGCATTTTTTTTTTTGTTTTTAAGCAAACAAATAGTCCTTCCTTTGTGCTTACTGAATAGTTCGTCTTGAAAAGGACAGACATATATATAGTTGTCTGGCATTTACATGCAAAAGACACGTTAAATGCCACAAACAATAACCCCTGCCCAAGGAAACACTTGAAAATGTCATATTGTTGTTGGAGTTTTCAAATCAAAATACAAATTATAAAAATGCCTTTAATGCAGGTTTAAAGAATTCATTAGTTCGTAAATATTATTTCAAGGCATATTAGACAATAATGGATCAAGTGGGTGCCATCAATATTTTGAAGCCATGAAAACATTTTTTTAAGGCAGAAGAAGCCTGCTGTGAAAAACACTGTGGTTCGTGCTGCTGGTCTAGAAGCCCAAGAAGCCAGCGCTGAAAAGCCATGAATTATTTTGAGCGCAAAACACATTTTCTTTGAAGATGATCTACCATTAGAGACCTTTTTGCACCTGTCAAAATTGGCCGTATGCTGTGGAGAATGTTAACTTTTGCTTTTACCATCATGGAATTCCTTTTTTTTTTTTTCACCACAATGCAAATGGCAGCGAGTAAGGTATGAACTGAGGCTAAGGAACCCTTTAGAACAAAGGAGGTGAAAGCAAAAAAGTGGACTTTGAAATGCAATCATTATACAAAAATCTTTACTACTGCATGTATTACTGCACCGAAAAGTCATAATATATAAAAATGCAAACAAATACACTGTTTGTATTTGTTAATTACTGTGTAATTAAGCTGCAATAAAATCTGTAATTTAAATTTGCAATAGGACCTTTAGAATATAGGCTGTTGAAAATTCCAGCTCAATTACATCCATCATCTCCATCCATCCATTCATCTTGTGTAGGGACATGGGTGACCTGGAGCCTATCCCAGGGAAATAACTCATCATTGAAAACAAGCACACACATTGATGATCATACACTACAGAATCCTGAAATACATTAATCAGCCTACAATACATATCTTTGGATGGTGTGAGGAAACCAGAGTACCTGTAGGAAACCCGCCAAGCAAAAGGAGAATGTGTGTGATATTCAAACCCTCAACCCTGGAGGTTCGATTCAATATTACTAACCACTAAGTGCTGCCTCACTCAGCATCTTTTTAAATCTAATATGTTATAGCATTTGTTACACAACATAGCACAGCACAATAACAAATTCACAATCTTTGTCATTTTCAAGTGAGCCATATGACATAAGACAGTTCGAAGTTCTTATCTGTGTAAAGTAACATTGTTTTGCATGGTAATTGCACCATAATGATGTTCAGAAAAGGTCAATGAAATCATCATTACAAATGTCAATTGAACACGTTCCTTACTTTGTTCTCTCACATTTTATCGGGTACCAGGTACCAGTTTGAGAAACAGTGTTAACAAGTCAGGATCATGCAATTTTCCTCTTTCTGTTTGGAAACTACTATGCAGCTATCTACACAAGGAGTTGAGAGATACTGATATAGCTGTTAATGAAATTCTGGATGTTTCCTGAAGTTAGAGAAAAAAGTAGTGTATATATGCATTGATATGATAAAATGTTCCCTTGATTACTAGCTGGGTATTTTAATCATTTTTAGTGGAACTGGAATAATTTTTTTTTTAGATTTTGTAATTACAATAGTAGGCCAGTAGTGGATCAGGTGGTTGAGGCTCTGGGTTGTTGTCGCTGGGTCAGGGGTTCAAACACCTCACACAATGTGTTCAACAGCATTGGAAAAAAATATCTGGTAAAATTGGATGGTGTTCAATTGTGTTCTACGTGTTTAAATAATAAAATAATTCCATCACCACTCTTAGATGCATTAAAAAATTGGCATCCACACAAAATGCATGAGGTTATCACACTTCTCAATTTTACTTTATAGATAATATAATGTTTTTATTTAAGATAAATGTAATGCCCACTCTTACTACCAGTGCTGAATGCAGTGAAATATAATTTCCAATTCTTAATGTCCGTGGGAGAATGCTAAATTCTGATCAATGATGTTGGGAGGCTTCTGGTGCAACAGTAAGATTAATTTAAAGACTGACCTGCAGCGATAGTACCAAGCATGTGTGATTTCAGAAACAGAAATTTTAATTCAGTAGAAATTTCTTAATTTATTTAATTGTGCATTTGATTAATTTGTTTGTATTTGCACTTTTTTTGTGTTAGGTAATTAGTGAAAATTATAAAATTGCTCCCATGGCACAAGTTGTGTGTAAATGCTATTTTAATTTAAGCACAAAAAGATAGAAGCCTGAATACTCCTCAGAATAATTTACTTATAACACAGCATTAGGAACAGATCTTTTGCAGTCAGGATAATGCAAGAGTTTCTTCCTTTTTTTAAGCCCTGTACCAGAATAAAGGGTCAGAAATCTTAATGCACAGCACTGCACTCAGGAGCAGTAGACTGATTCCGCCCCTTTTACATTAATATGTATGTTTTTAATGATACGTAATGATGGCTACTGAAATGTTGGGGTAAGTCAAAAAAGACTGGAGTTGCCACGGCAACCACCTGGGCTGTGGTGTGCAGGGTGCACGTGGTCATGCTGCACACATTATTGAGGCTGCTTTAAACACAGAGAGGCACATGCGCTCTGTAATTGCCTGTGCCATTCAGCTGCTGTGCTTCATGTGATTCTGGTCTTGGATGAATAGCTGCATTGCAGCTATTAAGGGATAACTATTAGAGAATTGTGGCTCCAGCATCTTATCTGAACCTCATTTGGTTGTTTGCAGGGGTTCGAATAATAATGGGAAGATTGTTGGATTAAGTCAAACAAGGAAAGAGAAAATATATATTTCATGTTTACAGGGAGCAGGATAAAAAAAACTAGCATTTTGTATTGTATCGTACAATTAGTGTTATTGCATGTTGTGTTTGTAGCAGGCGGTTAACACAAAAAGAGATTAATGGCTGTGTAACTGTTGGATACATACCACTGATAAAGATTACAATCATTTCATAGTGACATGCATGCAAATACTAGTTTTTTTTAGAGCCATAAAGATGTGGTTGGTGCAGACATTACAGTGAACTATTTATGTCATGTATATTTACATATACAGTATATATCAGCTACCTATGATAACAAGGACTTCATGTTTATACTTTAATTTAAGGTAGAGCACGTGATTAATAGGTAATACTAAGATTGAATAGAATAGTACTACAAATTCAATAATAAACAAATATAATCCAGATGATAAAAAACAGTATTGCATCTCTTATTGTTTGCTGGACGTGAGTGGTTTGTTGCATTTTCTTCTCCCTCCTGGAGTTGAGGAACTCTGATGTAGAGCTCGTCAGGGACTAAAGCACTTCCCCTTCATTCGCTTTGTGTTTGAGAGCCATTGCACCAACGCTTTAAAATCAGTCAATCCTCATATGACGATATCCCTGCTGCCTTGAATATCGGACCACCCTCTCCATTTTTGATAAAAAATAAATAAAAAAGAATTCTTGAAGTGTGACACTACATAGTCTCATGGGGTTAAAACTTTGTAAAGATTGCATGCTGGGAAAATAGTAGGCCATGCCTGTGTGCATTCAGCCTGGACTGAGTTGTGCACTCAGAGAAAAGCCAGTGTCTTTTCTGTGGCGTTGTCAGTGACAATGACAGGCCCAGAGCTTATTGAAGGTGCTCTCTCTCCTCACCTATCATGGATAAAGACAGTTACCCTAAGCTACGCCAGTAATAAATCTGTAAATAGTGTTTTTCTGCTATCTTGTAGTGACAGTGTTTACCAGCACAGGATAAAAGCCTCCTTTCTGTTTAAGAAGCCTCATGGATGCAGGTCACTCATCCATACCCATACAAGATTTCACATACAGAAAGTAAGTGGATTTTGTTACTACACCAGGATATTACTGAAAATTAATACTTTCATTTGTTTAATTTGGTTTTTGCTCACACATTAGCTCTGGAAGTCTAATTCCTGGATATTATGGAAAAATAATTAACAGTTAGTTGATTTAAGTTGATTACATTTCTACTACAGTATTCCCCCGGCATCATAGCAATGCACAAACAACTATTTTATAATGGATTAAAGAATGACACATCAAGTTTTTATCTTTTTTTTGTCATAGAACAAAATGTTTAAAATGTTTACTTATATTAAAGCAAAGTCATTACCCCCCCCCCCCCTTTTTAATAAATATGCTTAATGTTAATCTAAGAATATATGAAGCGTTCATGAGTCCTTGTGGATTCAATATTACCATAGAAATGACCACATATTGCTGCTGACCAATGAGATTTACTGCACAGCTGCCATTGTTGTCAGAGCTGTGGTTGCGGAAAACCAATCAATACCTTCAGACCAATCAGATTTGAGAATTTGACAGCTGCAAAAAGTATATAATTGAGGAAAAATAGGGTGAAGATGGAATCTTTTGCAGAAGTTATAGTAGTTTGCAAAAGACTTAGGCACACAAGATGTTGCAAATAAATACTGTACAGCAAGGATGCCCTAAAAAACTGACAAAAAAACAGTAAACAGTAAACAGAAATGAAACAAAGTCATTATTTACTGTGACAACACTTTTAGGAATTTATGGGTATGATTTTTGCAGTTTTATAAGTTTAAATTATAATTAGTAAAGATAAAAGTTGTGTGAAAATGTAAAAATGTGTAAACTATATTTTTAATCTGTAAGTTTCACTTGCAGAACCACATATCGTTCTTCTTCTAAAGACTTTGACTGATGCACCTACTTAATTTTTGCAAGAAGCAGAAGCAGCTTCCATTTAGTTTTTTTTCCCTGTGTATTATAATAGTGGTCACTTATATAATATGCTGCTTTCTTTTCTGGCATGCAAATATTTTTCTGTAACTTTTGATTTTGTTGTGGAATACTGACGTTTGAAAATCAGAAAGGAAATTATGTACTGACAATAATAGTCACTATATATATATATATATATATCAAAATTTGCTAAATGTTCTTTAGTACAAACTTTGTGATAGATTGTTTATATTTAACAATCTATCACAAAGTTTGTACTAAAGAACATTTTGCAAAGACTTTTGCAAAGTACTGCTCATTATCTGATGAAGCACTAAGTAATAAATCCTGTTACGCTTATTTAGTAAGGTACTAGCAAAAAAAGTGCTTAAAAAAGAAATTTCTACCTTCTGATTTTCATAGCACTATCTAAGAGTTTCAGGATGTTATACTTGCAGAGACAGATGGCTGAATGTGCTGGGTCAGTGCCATAGTAGTTGATGGTTGGAGGATGTTCTGCGTTGATTTGATTATTTAAGTTTTGCTGCAGACGCCCTGTATGTCATTGGTAGCTCTCTTTTCTGTGTAGCAGTTTTATAAAGGCAGAGTATTGCTAACCAACCATCATAAGCCTCATCCTCTTACAGGGCCTTCTCTGTTTGTCCTGAGAGAGACGTTGAAATGGACATGTTCTTACAAAACTCACTTCAGATGTAACTTCTATTAAATACAGCTGGCCATTATAATGCAGTTTATATAATTTCAGGATCATTACAAGTGTAGCACTACTGTGCAATGTTACAAATGGTTTTAGTTTTTTAGGCAAAATTTGAGTAGGGTTTTTTTTTTTTTTAAGAATAAAATTTATCCACTGGGCTTAGCAAAGTGCATTGTGGTCTGCCACCCACTCTAAAGCAGCATGCTTCTGTTCTCAAACATCAACTTAGTTAATAAAGCAATTCCTCTTGACTGCTTGATATGCCTGATTTTGCATTCTGGAGGCGTGTAAGTTCTCAGTTTCTTTGGATTTCATCAGTAACGAAATTAATTAGAGTGGCCACGAAAATGTAATCATTGCTCCCTGGAAATTGAAATAAATTAGAGATGCACGCATTGGGGACTGCTCATTAGTGCTGACCTCGTGTAATTACTGTATCCATTTGTGAAATTCATAACAGAATTGAAGCAACTTTGAACTTAGCTTAAATAAAGACTAGATTGCACAGTCCCCAGGGTTTCCCATGAATGTTCAAATGGATTGTTTGATGAGCGGTATTTGTGTGTTTGTGTGTGTGTGTGTGTGTGTGTGTGTGTGTGTGTGTGAGGGCAAGAGCAGGAGAGAGACAATGATTGTTGGGCCTGGACAAATATAATACTTATCATGATTATGCTAAGTTTGACTTAGCCATGTGATCAGGATCAACATAGTATATACAGAAAAAAGTACAATTGTGGATAAACAGGAGGTCGCCATATTAAACGAAACACTTTGTTGCTCAGTGTAATCGCTTTTTGCTTTGTAATTCCAATTGTTTTTAAAGGGGACCGGCAGAATTTTGCCATGTTCAGTGCCTGAAGTAATGACATTTGACAGTCAGATTGGAGCCACTTCAATCAAGATTGTTATAGATGAATAGCCTGTTATGTCAATTTGTTTTGTCATTCACTTAAGCCCTGCGCCTAGAACTGAGACCGGACTGTGTATTTAGATGTTTTGTACATCATAATTTTAGGCTGATAATTACAGCCGAACAAATCACTCAAGTGTCAAGTGTTCACAATGAAAATATGTGCTACCTTTTTTTGTTTCACTGTGAGAAGCAGTAATCAGTGACGGATACCCACTCATCATATAATAATGCAGTGCTGGGGTGTGCTGGAGCTGCGTCTAGCCTGGAAGGCTGTTTGTGTCCCACTTCCAGGCTGATCTCCTTTCAGGAATTTTGTGGCCATTAAATATCTAGATGCCCTGTTCGTTCTAAGAACTACTGCTGTAATCATAAAGACTTTCCACCAATCCTATTTCCAGTTTGATTATATCAAACATCCTTTCAAAATGCTTAAGCCAACATAATTCTGGGCTGGTGCAGGAAATGGGGTTGAATAAACAGAAACATTCTTTGTTTGTTTAGATTTTGGAATTGCCACTACAGTTTTTGTAGCTGTTGTATGGTTTGTCTCATCATATAATTTAATCCTATTGGTTAGAATTGGGTGAGCTTTGAAGCAGAAATTTGAATGTCTTGAAATTTTAATAAAGAAAAAAATCAGAATTTTAGATTTTTTTAAGATAACCATCTTACCAAGGTATCCGAAATTTACTTTTTATTACATGTATATTGTAAAGGCAGCTTACTGTGCATTTGTACAACACTAATGAGTATGAACCCACTATCTGCTCTCACCCAGGAGTACATGGGTTCCTATGACTATGCCTAATGATTTAAGTGCTATACAAATAAACCAAACTGAAAGAAATATTTACAATGGAATGGCCATATTGAGTCACTGCTTTTTAAAGGTCTATTTTAGTAGCTGTATTCTTTTCATGACAACACAGTGGTTTAGCCATTAGCAATGTAGTCCTATCTGAATGGAATTTACATGTTCTCCCTATGCTTGGTGATTCTAAAGTCATATGTTGTAGGCCAATTGCCCATAGTGTATGATTGGGTATGTGAGAGTGTGTGCATTGTGCCGGGTATTCGGTTGGTACCCCATCCATGGTGTACACTACCTTGTGCTATAAGTTCCATGGCATAGGCTCCATGTTACCTGCGACATAGATAATGGATGGATGGCTGGCTGGATATTCTTGAAAGAGATGCTGGAAATGTCACACTTTATTTGTTCAGCCAATGGTTTATAATTGTATGATCGATTAGGTAAACAAGGTTTTTCTATCAGTGTGAACTAGTAATATGTCACTGATCTGCATTTCCAGTATAAAATGTAGTTAGGTTTTATCTGCTGCAGCTGACATACTGTAGATTTCCAAATTTTGATACCCATTTTTGGCACTCACTAAGTTTGACAAGATGTCTAAAATAAGTGGGAAAAAGTTATAGGGATGACACCTGAATCTGAGCTTTTTTCAGATGTCACTGTCACTATTACATTAAGGCTTTATGGTGCTGTTGTGCAAATGCACAGCCAAACGTGAATTAATCCCTTTCCACATTTCCCTAATTGATTTAAACAGCATAGTGTTTTGACTTCTCTATTTGTGACACTCGTCATTTCAAATGCAGAATGTGTGCTACTTAAGCCCAAATATAAAGTAACTTTTGTTATAATTGTTGCAGTCAGTAGGGAGTATAATCATTTTGCTTGATAATATTATGCACATATGTAAATAGATCAATTAGGTATTTAGACATGACAGTTCGGTTTCGTAATTAAAAGGTCTGATGCTCTTTTTTGACTGTAAAGGTTAATTAATGTGCTAGGTTCGATTGGGGGAGGGGAAAATGCAAAAACACAAAAATACATTTTTATTTCTTATGCACCTGTTTTTATATTGCTGTCGAATACGTTTTTATAACAACAACAAAAGAAAATCCTCTTGTCAAAGTCAGTTTCTTATGATGTACTGCAGGGTATAGCTAAATGCTTCACCTTTAATGTCAAAGGTACCAGGACCCTCCTGTTTAACGCCCTCTAAATGCCATTAAAAGCATTAAAGGTGACTTTTTATTTTACACTTGCATGTTTGTTCCTTAGAAGAAACTGCCATTTTAATATCATGTTAAGTTTTTTAGATTTTTTTTTTCAACCAAGTAAAGAAATTAGTTCAATTATGGAGTGATTTGTGTCTACTCCAGACCCCCCTCCACAATCTCTGCAATTCATAATTGGGTGAAATGTAGTTAATAAACATGCAGGCTGAAATAAATGTGCCAGCCGCTCAACTGTACTCCTGCCAAAGAGATAAAAAGGAAGAAAGGCTCGAGTGTTGACAGGTCCATAAATGCAGGTCTGGAAAAGCACTAGAGTGAAACGCTGTAGTAATATAATATTCATTGCCTCATTAAAAGGGAAAACCTGTTGGGGCTGTCGTCTTTCAAAGAAGAATGGTCTTAAGTAAATGCACACTGTTTTATTCCTTTGTCGTTTTCTTTCTCTTCAAAATTCCCTTTGGTAAATAAAATGTTCAGTGTCTGGAGTTTAGCGTTTCTTTTTTCAGGTCCTTCTTTCATTTTGTTTTTATCAGAACTTGTAAATTATGTTTAAGCATCTCATTAGTAGGTGTCTAAATATCTTAATTATACAAACTACTAACACTGAGCTTCTTTGTTCAAGAAAAGCAAAAAGGGGGGAGTGAGACTGAAGTGCTGTAAATAAGTATTTTCCTCCTTACTAAGGTTGTCTACCGTTACTTCCACACTTTTCAGATCTAGGACTCAAAAAATCTATCCTTAAAATATACTTTTACTCACTATATAATGTATAAAATAATAGATTATATATGAAAGGTATTTAGCTGGCCTTGAGTGAAAAGGCACACTTCAACACTCTTTAAATCAACCCAATTAAATCTATAATTAGTGAGTTAATTGAGCACAGCCAGGCTTGATTACCACAAGTCTTGCTCAATATGAACCTCACTTATGTTGACCCTTCACATCTGTATCAGGGTTTAAGCAGATATGTTCAACAAGCACTTCATGCCAAACTCATAAGAAAAAAAAACAAAACAAGCTGACAGTCTACAAAAGTTAACCAAGTCATTTCGAAAACGCTCGGTGTCCACTCAGCCAAAATCAGAGCCACAGTATTCAATGAACTTTCTCTAGATAATCTGGTACATTTTGAACTGCCTAACTTTACAGAAAGGTATCATTTGACTGACGTTTTCATTTAACCACTAACTGTTTTTTAAACTAAATCTCCTAATAACTTTAAAAAAGTTAGACTCTATTGAGTAGATGTTACACAATGTCTCACACTGTTTAAAAGTGCGCATACACAGAAATGGAGAGCCAATCAGATCACACCCTGCAATATTCAGAATCTTGTGGCCAAATAAGTGCACAAAACAGATCAGATGCTCTGTGGGCTGTGGGTGGAGTGTCTGAGAGGCTGAGAATGTACCAAAAATGGAAAGCTTGTTAAAATTTCTCCAAAGATCTGTAGTTCAGCGTTCATGTCTCCACAATCAGCAAGAGACAAAAACAAGCTTCATGGGAGAGTAGCAAGGCAGAAACCACTGGTAACCGAGAAGAATATAAATGTTCATCACTCATTCACCAAGAAGCATTGGATATACTCCCAAACCCTTTGGATGATTATTCTATGGATAGATGAGACAGAAGTGGAACTGGAGCTATTGTACCTGGCGTTAAGCAAACACGGGCTTACAGTAAGCATATAGCAGTGGAAATGTGGTGGTTTTGGCTGATTGGGCTGGAGAAGGTGGTTGGGGGATATGCTGACTCAGCACATGGATGAAATTGAAGAACCATTAATTTGGCTCTGTGTAAATATTAGATTATTCATTCCGAAGTTGAAGCATAGGTCATATATTACATCATGCAAAAAAAAAAAGGAAAAAAACTAATATGCTTCAGAACTGCCTATCAAGTGGAAGATTTTGATGCAGTATTTGAAATTACTTGTTCACTTCACTTGATGCATCTACTATTTTGTAGATAAAATCAAAACACTGGTTCTATTATGCTCTAATAACATTTAACACAAATCAATACAAAATTCTTTTCAAATGATCACCTCTATCTTATGTTGAAACATTTCTATTCTGATGAATATAGTCTCTTCCTGAATAAACTCACCCATAACCATGTGGTCTTTGGGCTTCGCAGTCACCAAATTCCCAGCCATGCTTGTTTGGGTTCTGGGGTAGTGAAGAAAGGGTATTAGACTAAATTTAAACAACACTGATGTGAGAACACACAAATGCTTAATGGATTTAAACACTGAAAATTCCCAACAAACCTAAAACCACAGAAAATAAAGAAGTATAAACAACAAACAACATTTTTATGTATATTTACTACATATAGTGATCTATTTTCTATAAGGGTCCAATATCCATTTTAGAAATTGTTATGCTTAGCATAGCATAGAAATTGATTTTACCTTCAATATATGACGAATGCTGGGTAAACAATTTGTTAACCAGGAATATAGGGCACTCCCTAAACAGAGCATTATATTATGAATAGAGGATGAATCCAGACCCGAAGTCGGAAATAGACAGGAAGGTCCTGGTCTTCAACTCCAATCAGCTGCTCTACTGTCACCAGTTCATATGTAATTATGTTCCGTTTCTTTTTTTGTTTGTTTGTTTGTGTGTGTGTGTGTGTGTGTGTGTGTGTG
>JAOVVB010000030.1:6819065-6831606 GCA_028570985.1 Heterobranchus longifilis
ACACACACACACAGTATATTCTACTTCCTATACATTTGAAGAGATGCTTTTTAGTTTAAAGATTAAATGACTTGTTCAACCCATGATTTTTGTTAACTTTCAAATATTTATATATAATATACATTATAAGTGAATAAAGGTTTCATTGTTTTTAATGTGCTTCATCACAAATATTGACCTTGAAATTGTAAAATGCTACATAAAAATGAAACTTTGGACACTGTCCAAAATCACCGATGATTTACAGGTTACTTTATGTTAATTAAGGCAATCTTCATTTAGTTTCATTTTTGATGTAAAACTAATTCAGGACATTTTTTAAACATTTTGAAATGTTGAAATGGAATATAGGATCTCTGTCTATACGTGTATGTTACAGAGGATATGAAACAAGTGGTTGTCTATTTCTTCAGTTGGGACATTTGCTCTACTTCATTCTGGCAAAAAAAAAAAAAAACCCACCTCAGTTCCTCACTTGTGTTTGCTCTCTCTCTCTCTTTCTCATTTCTCTATCTCAGATTTTCTTTCTCTCATTTGGTTTCTGGCTCTCTTTCCCCAGCAAATGTAGCTGGTTAAGATATTAGGTCAGTCCATTTTTTCAGTCCAGTCATCATTACCATGATAGCCTTTGCTTGGATGGCAGGAGTCCACATTTTTAGTGTGTGGCGTAGACTTGCTGGGTTTGACAGTGAGTGTGGTGTTGTGGGCACCATTTCCTTTAGCACAAAAGCCCATATTGACCTAGTTAGTTAATAATGAAACACTGGAGATATATTCCAGTGCCAGCATTTGTTTCTCATTAGATGACATAACCTAGGCGTAATACAGTGCACCAATTCCTCCAACCAGGTAGGAATTTTTTTTCTTCTAGAAATGATGGTATCATTGGTGTGCCTGCAGTTTTTTGTATTTGCTGCATTTGAGCCATTTTGCAATATAATGTCTAGACCTGAAAGTGGCAGTGGGAGAGTAAAGCTAAACGACGCCAAGTTTGCATCTACACTCGCTATATCTGAATGAGGTTTTTATATTGCACCTAATTTCATCCAGATGGGTTTGGGGAAACATACTGTGAAAACACACTGATTTTGTGTTTTGTAGCCAAAGACAGACTGAAAGTTGTCTTCAGGACATGACCTGTTGTTTCTACAACTACATGACTCCTAGATAAGGGGGCTTAGATTATCTATGGAAACTTTCTGTTTTGTTTAAAATTAAAATCCACTGACCTGATCATCTACTGTCCATGCTGAGCTCATTATGGCACACTATCCACCAGATTATAATCAGATATGGGTATTTAAAAATCTAAATCACATTTAGATAAATAAAACATACAATTGCTATGATTTGTGTTGTCAGGTACTTATTACCTTTTATGTGTTAAGAATATTATAATATTAGATGCCTATAAAGTAACCGCCTAACTTCTATGGATTTCCAATAGACAATTTGAATAGAAACATTTCCAAATATGTTTCTCAGCTATATTAGAAAAACAAAATTATGTTCTTACAAACACCCTTGGACTCTGTTGATTCTTTATTGCTGTAGTCTTGTAAATGTGTTAACTGCATCATGAATTAATTTACCACACCAGTCATTTCATGTAATTGATGTATCTTGAGTGGTGTAGCTTAAATATACGGTGCTAATATCTTCTAATATTGGCTGGCCTCGCTTGATAGCTTGCTCTTTCATTTTTATTTACTTTACCTTAAATCTAGATTTTGCATATAAGCTTACCTTTCATTAGCACAAAAACAAGTTTAGGTATGATGAGAGGTGATCGAATGATAGGAAGGGAGTGCCGTGAAAATGTCTCATTATGACTTTAACCCAATTTACCCTCGGTGAACCCCCGAAATTCTTCTTTTTATAAACAGCTACAGTTGAAGGCTGACTGCAATCTTCTGTTTGTGTTGGTTATATCAGAATATTGGCAAACCCTGCGGTAACACATCACACCATGACAGCAATCTGGCTCAGTCAAGACCAGTATAAAAATCAGAGCTAACATTCAGAGATACTCTTACACATGGTATTTAACCTGTATAGTGTCAATGAGGTCCAGAAAACCACAAAGTATATTTTTTAAAGCAGAAATTTTATTGTTTGAATGTGAATAGTTTGAATGTGAATTCAATTAGGACTCAAATTAAAATAATCCAAACGGAGGTGGCGCTTGAATTGAACTTTTCCAAACAAAGGTTTTATTGGAATCCAAGGACAATTAAACCACCAATAAATACGAAGGTGGTTTCAGTGTTGGCTTTCGGAGCGTTCGACATGCCAGAAAGAAATAAAAAACATGTTTCTCAGTCACAATTGCAATAAGTTAAGGTTTTAAGAGGATAAATTTGTAAACAGAAAGGCTCTGAGTCATGGCTGTTATACAGTCCCATGTGGTGGTGGATGTACCTCTGTAAAATGCAAACCAGCTCCCGTTCTGGCAATTCCTCCCCTTCTTTACACTTTGTACATTACACATATTCTTTCTATTGAAAATGTTGAATGGGATTGATCTAACTATAATCCTTCCTGGATTTATAGGTTATAAGAGTGTTATTACATAGTTACAGTTGATTTCTTAGTATAACGTTATAATAATATAATGTAAGCAGTCATAACAGCCACATTATAAAATCAATGCTCTTACAAATTACTGGGTTTATAATGCATACCTACCATGTACTGTATGTTGTGTATCAGAACCACACATACACCTGCCTCTTTAATAGGGACACCTTTACACCTGCTCATTCCTGCAGGTCATAGACTTAAAAAAGCCAGATAAAAAAAAAAAAATTCGAGTGAGCAGCAAGTGTGCAAATAAAACACCTTGTTGAACAGGTCAGAGAAGACAAAAACAAACAAGAACCTTGAGACGGATGGATGCATGTGTACTCACCCATCATCTATACCACTTTATACTGTATACAGGGTTGCATGGGGCCTGGAGCCTATCCCAGGAGATTTAGTGCACGAGGTAGGGTACACTTTGGACAGCGTGCAAATCATAGGGCAATACACTATATAATTGTATGCATATGTGTATATCCAGTATATATCCAGTATATACACAGTATGTGTGTGTATGTTTGTTTGTGTGTGTGTGAAGACAGTAGGCCAGACTCATGGGTGCTCTGAACTTGAGGGGCGTCATGGTCACTGTCAGACCTCACATGCTGTTTGTGGAGGAGTATTTGGTGGCAGTAAGTCAGCTCTCTGTGATTATTTCCTTGTTTGTGTCTGTCGGTGCAGGCATTTGCGCAGGACTAACCAAGCAGGCGTGCTATTTAAGGATGAAGCCTTGCTTCAAAGATTTTCCAGCATGCATTTAAAACATGTGCGGTTGAAACATGTGCCATGTACAGAAGTATGTTTGCATTTGTGTGTGTGTATGTGTGTGTGTGTGTGTGTGTGTGTGTGTGTGTTGTAGCACGTTTCATAAACGCTCCGTGGAGTCTGTCATTTTCTCCACAGTATGTGCCTTATAAACCTCAGGGTTCTGCTATATGTTTGTAAACACACACTTTCAAAGCCATTAGAAAGAAATTAAAGGCAATGTCTGCATAAACACGGTCGCCATGCACGCGCCTTTAATTCACATGCTGTGAAAGATGAATGAGATTTGAAGCCTAAATATTTTTTTCCCTTGCATTATTTTGTGAGTCCACCCATCTCTGGATTCCACCCATGTCATCTGCTGACTAGCTTTAACTGTTTCAGAGCACCTTCATGTCAGGCATGTACAAAAGAGGTTTTTTTTTTGGTGTTTGGAGTTGAACATCACTATGTCTCCAAGCACACAGCTCCATCTAGTGAGAGAGGGGGACTGAATTTGTGCATGCTCCCCTCCCCCAGTTATAGGAGAAATCAAATATTTGTGTCCCCTCTCAGAGCAAAAAAACTGACATTTACTCTCAAACCAATAAAAAACATGTGTATTCAGCAATTTTTAAAATCTATAATTTGGATTGATAAATTTGGTGTCCTTAAATCTGACAAAATTTCGTATATGTATATGTATATGTACCGCATATGTATATGTATATGTATATGTTAAAGATATATTTGAAATGTAATGGAATTATTCCTACTGATATACTTTTCCATAGTTATTACAATCCGTGTTTTGCATTTTTAGTTCTTTACAGCTATAATAATTTAGTATTAAAGTAACAGCAATGATGCATTTTATTCTTGTAAATTAATGAGTACTAAAGGCGCTATTGTCAGTACAGTTTAAATATTCTATAAATTATCTTGCCATCATCAGGTATGGCATCATAAGAAATATCAAAAAATAAATATTTTTATTTGTCCCTTCATTCATATTTAAAACCCAGAAGACAATGTAATAAATTTGGATTATCTGGATTTCCCTGTGAACATGAATCTGTGCTGCACAAGTATAGCCTTTTTTTTTATTTTTTATTTTTTACAGAAGCTATTAAAAGACTTACCTCATGCTATATTTTCCACTTTATATGTGCCTCTTCTCATAAACAACTTAATTAAAGTGGCCCTCAAGCCTTGGTTCTTATTAAATTACAACCACTTCTCTCTGTGGAACTCCATGGCAGTGTAACTAGCTCACCCCACCGAGCGCTAAATAAATACACGTGGAGCTCCACGCATTCTGTGAGTCTTTCAGAAGTATTTTCAGCATTTATCCTTCATAAAATAATCAGAGTGTGTGTGTGTGAGAAAGAGAGAGGGACAGAGAGACAGAGAGACAGAGCACATGACACCAGTTAAGTTTATTATAGTTCACTGGATTCTCTTCTTTGCTTAACAACATTTACATCATTAGGACAAAGAACACTGCAAGAAAAGTCAGTTAAGTTTTGTGTAGAAAAAGTAAATAAAGACTCTGAGTAAGCACTCTGTAATCTATAATTGTGTCAGGCAGTCACTACACTGATAACAAATATATATAAATATACCAGTAGGATTTCCTTATTTTTGTTTGCAGAATTAAAAACACTGCAAATGGTTAGGTCTGACGCCTCTTGGAGCAAACGAAAGTAATGGAAAGTCTTCCTGTAATGTCCAACAATGCTGGGGAAACTTTTAAAACACTTGTAGAATGCGGGATATTTATTGGAAAACCAAAAATATGTTTGTGTCCTCCAACTTTTTTTTTTTCATCAGTCATGCATTTATTACCTAGATAGATAGATAGATAGATAGATAGATAGATAGATAGATAGATAGATAGATAGATAGATAGATAGATACTTTATTCATACCCATTGGTAAATTCACAAATAAAAAACAAATACCTGTCAATTTTGTAAATGTTCCAGAATCTTATGGGTAAGATTATGTAGTTAAAAATATATTTTGTGTATACGCATTTTAATATACACTGATCAGCAATAAAATTAATGGAAACAGGATCATGTGCACCCAAAGCTCGCCCATGCCAATGGCCAAACCTTCCAATCTAATCACACAGAAAAGCAAATGCTTCACAAACCACAAAAAACCCAACCCTGGCCAGGATAAAAAGAAACAAAGAAAAAAAAACACCAGAACAGTGTGCCAGAGGCCCAACAAGCCAGAAGCCCAAGATTGCTGACTTGGCGTCCAAATTCCCCAGATCCCAATACGATCGAGCACCCATGGGATGCACACAAAGGTCTATAGCCATGACTAGTCTTGACATGAGTTGAATGCATCTATTTTGTGCTGTAAGCTCTTTGTTTTTCCTCATGGTGATGGATAGCATAGTCAGAAGCAAAGTTTTTCCTTTATATAAATGCTTTAGATAGTGTCGAGCTCAACAGTTTTCATAACATAAAAGAACAGCATTTTATTCACATGACAAACAATATGATTTTCGAAAAAACTTTCCAATGTGAAAATGAAGTAATGACAAACATAGAAAAAGAGAAACTTACTGTCAGGAAACTTGGGTTTATGACTTCACGTTTCTACTTTCTGATTTGGCCAAATCTGGCTGTATTCGACAACTGGCCAAATCTGAATATACAGTATGTTTCTCCTTGTATTATATTCAGTGAAGTCTAATGCAACTACTGAGAGAAAGCATTAGAGAAAGCTTTTGTGACATGAAACTGCTCTCTGTGGCTCTTACTCTGTGGCCAGCTCCTGACCTTTCTATCAGCTCTTACAGCTTGGCCATGGTGCACCTCTCCTTCTTGGACACACTATTTCCAGCACACACCCTGTCTTCGATGCTATCAGGCCTAGAAAGGGCCTTAGGGATTGGGGCCGTGTGTATCGTGCTGTTCTCACAGAGGTTGATGGCTGCCATTAGGTAGCACAGGGACCTGTATGTGCACACGTCCATGTCTATCAAAATGACTCTCGGCTCATTAGTTTCACATGTGGCACAGCTTAAATTCTGCCAAAACATCACATCCGCCTCTATATACCACCATGCCCCAAGTCAATGAGCACATGGTCCTGCCCAGCTAGCTGAGAAAATTCCTACAACATTCAGTAATGTTTTTATCAGATTAAAAAAAGGTGAACCTGTAATGACAATTAAGAAAAACAGCATTGTGGAAACAATGTGTAAATGCTTATATATAGCTAAGGATATTGAAGAGCATTGCATGAATCTCATAAACAATTATTTTTAACATTTATGTAAGCACTTATAGGTAGCTAGAATGCTTTCAGCTGAAAATAAGTCGCAATGTATAGTGGATACTAAACCACATATTGAGATTTGTTCCAGATAATACTACACCAATCCAAGGCAGGAAGTCAGGAGCGCACAATAGGCTCTACTCTCTGGGTGGGAGAAATGTCATACTGTCTCCTCTGTTAATTAGACAATAATAGCCAATCACAAGGGTCAATAAGGGCATGTATTTTAAAGAGGGTAGATAGCACTTTATTCCAAATATTCAGTTGACATACTTAAAAGGTTCAATTGACCCACTTCTAGGGAATTGGTGTAAGGTTTAAATTATAACTAAAACACATTCTAGGCGGCACGGTGGTAGCACTTAGTAGTAGTTAGCACTTACTCGGGCCTTGCACCTCCAGCGTCTGGGTTCGATTTCCGGTCAGGCCGATTCCCGTCTCTGTGTGCATGGAGTTTGCATTTTCTACCCGTGCTTGGTGGGTTTACTCTAGGTACTCCGGTTTCCTCCAACAGTCCAAAGACCTGCAGATTAGACTAACTGCATGTCTTTGGACTGTGGAAGGAAACCGGAATACCGGAGGAAACCCACCATGCCAAGGGAGAAATTGTAAACTCTATACATACAGCCTTGACGTGAATTGAACCTAGGAACTGGTGGTGCAAGGCGTCTATGCTAATCACTAAGCCACCGTGCCACCATGATAGCATTTTGGTATAGCTATAATATAATATAATATAATATACATATTACATTACATATCCAGAGCGCCTTAAAAAGTGCTTTAAAGTTTCTGTCATTGGATAGATCCTTACACTGGATTACTAGGATAAGTTACTGAATATATGAGTTACTGGCTGTAACTCAAAAATCACTTTTGCACCCTCTGCAATATTATTATTACTATTATTATTATTTTTATATTTACATTCTCCAAAGCAGTAGGTGGCGGTGTGCACCTAGTTGGTTCGTCAATATCACAATAAAAGAAGAGGACAACCTTCATGCCTTATATGGTTCATATATCGAAAAAACAAGATGGAAAGAGTGACCCTCTCGTGTGCCTTACTTCTTTATCAGCTATGGCTGTGTAATTTAGAGGCATGTGCTGCATTTACACAGAGATTTCATCATGTGCTGGTTGCACACTGAGGTTTTGGAGGAGGCAGGTGTGTTGATGATGTTGCGTTCGAAATGCTGGTCCAAACACAACAGCCCAACTCTAGCTCACACTGATAATAAATGAAAATCTGTGATTATTCTGTACTTTACAACTACAGAATCGGCTAATGTGGAAGGGTTGAACCAAAAATGTAGCTTGAGGCTAATAATTTGTACTTGTTAATGGTCAATATAACCATAAATCATGAAAAGGTTCATCAGAGTGTAACATCATAGTGACACCCATTAGCAGACTGTGTGTGTATGAGAGACATGTCAAGAGTCAGGTGGCCATGCAATCTGTGAGTGTGGCCCTCTTCACACTCCACAGCATGTTTAAAGGCAGGGGTAAGCTGAGCTAGCCTTCATTGAATAGGGCTCTGTGTAAGAACACATGCTGTCCTTTTAAGCGCAGTCACTCTATACCAGTGCAGTGGGAATTGCACTGTAAAGTAGCCTACCTCATCCTGCTCATTACCACCCAGCACTTAACCTTCACACCGCACTGGCATTCAATACAACTTCCCTCTGTCTCATTCAAAACAAAATCCAGCCTCTCGGTTAGAAAATGCAGTGTAATGAATGAACTAGGGCAGGAATTATCTGGAAGTTATGGTCGGTGGAATGGTTAAAAGCTTAAAAGACATTTATGTAATTATGCAAGCAGTGGTCAGAGTCTCTCTGGTTAATAAGTTGGTCTTGCTTTCTTAGAAGTTTATTACTGCTGATTTTTGTCAGGTGATTCTCTTGGGGGTAGATGTTTTGTTCCACCTGGCTGACCTGTCTGATCCACGTTGGTGAGTCGGCATGCCTGATGTGACAGAGCTAGTGCCTCATGATCAATGTCCATAACACTGTATGACTTAATCCCAAGCACACTTCAGTCCTGTCTCTGAACCATGTCCTCCCCCAGGGTCCACTTGAGACTTATCATTTTCGTTTCTGCTACAGCAGATATAAAGTTATCTTTTCACTAAACTCTCTCTTTTTTAATGTTAATAAGCCATCCAAAAAAATACTTTACCAAAAATACAGACTACGAGTCACCTCAGCTGGGATCATCATTCACGGACAGGTTCTTCTTTGAAACAATTGCAACATTCTAATGTTTACTGCTGGGTAAGAGTCTCATCATGATACTGTGCTTGAAGTGTTCTGTAAATGTCAATCAGTAGTTCTATGCCTTCCTTCAAAAAAGTATGTATCACAAGTCCCTGTTTGATTTGAGCATTGTATCTCATTACAGATAGCTTCGCTATAAGATGGATTTCTATAAATGAAAGCACATTCTATATGTTTATTGCTAAATTAAAATTTTGTGGAGGGTCCTCCATTTCCCTGTAAATCTAAAAGGCCTTAAATCCAACTTTCAAATGACGTGCCATCAGCTTGATGCATTTCCTAAATATTTCCAATGTGAGCACATGTACAAAAGATTTCATGTGAGAAAATCACATGCCCTACAAATATAAAAAAAAAATTATTATGTAAATCATGTGCAAATATCACACATGAAAATAAAAGCACATGTGCTAATCATAAAGAGTTCCTTACATGTGCAAAATGAAACCATGTGTAAGTTACAAATGGCCATCATGTGACTTTTCTGTAAGTGTGCATTTTGAACCATACATTACTTCTCCACACCATTCAGTAGATGCCAATTGCTTTCTAGCCAATGTTTTATTATGGTGATAAGCCGTACTTGCTGTAGATAATTGTTTTACATTTTTGTTCTGCTATGAAAGTGGTAAGAGAGATACAGGAAACACGTTGCTGAATTTTTTTAATCAAAGCTTCTATTTTAAGGATGGCATGTCACAATTGTAATAGGTTACTCTCTTTGCCTGATACACAGTGACTTTCACTACAAGAGGAACAGCAAAGTCATACTTGAAAAGACCTAAAAAGACCTGACAATCTTGCATTTCTCACTTATATTATACAATTATATTTGTTTCATGATAAATTATCCCTTTATACACCTTTTCACGGTCTTGGTTTAGTTCCCTAATAAAGAACAAAAATTAATAAGAAGTAAAAAGTAATAAAGAGTACTAATATGAGCACAATCTGATCAACTGTGTTTACAAAGAAAAATTGGGGAAATGGCATCAAAAACAAAGTAGAAGGTGGAAAGAATATCACAAAAACCCTCCATGATGTCACCCATAGGTTTTCTAAAGTGTGGTTTGAAGCTCAACTGTGGAAACTCTGGTCCAACCACCTTGGCAGGAGCTAACTCCACCTAAACCCTGGTTAATTCATAATTGGGCAAATGGGTGAAGTAAGCAGTGCCTGGCTATTGGTTAAAATATGCCTATTTTTCTCAGCTACCACAAGGTAGTTTAGCCTTAACTTACCTAAAACGCTATGTTGGTTAATCTTAATTTATATGCACATGCAATGCAGCTTTCACTCAAATTGGCCACAACCCTAATTATGCATCTTCTTTTTTGTCTTTTGGCTAATCTCTTTCAGGGGTCGCCACAGCGAATCATCTGCCTCCACCTAACCCTATCCTCTGCTACCCTCTTCTCTCACCCAGACTAACTTCCTTTAGACCTCCTGCCTGGCAGTTCCAGCCTTAGCATCCTTCTACCAATATGTTCACAATCTCTCTCTGAACATGTCCAAACCACCTCAATTTTGGCTCTCTGACTTTATCTCCAAAACATCTAACATGGGTTGTCCCTCAACCCTAAATATGCATATTTATGTTTAATTATGGCTTAATGTAATTTCAACTGATGAGTGGCATAAAAACATACTCCAACACAGTTGTCATGAATGGGTAATCTAGCTATAGAGACCAAAACCAATTTTTTCGTACCAGGCATTTATTTCGGTTGTAAAGGTGAACATTTTACCATGGGGGTCTATGGGGATTGATGTACTTTTGGAGCCAGCTGGAACTTCCACCTAGGACCTAGGAATTTTCAGAAATGGAGATTGCCCTTTGGAGAGTCTCAAAGAGAATCTCGAAAACTTTAAACTGAAACTAGTCATGACTATGCATAATCGGGCATCAGGTTTAATGCCTATTAAAAACGATAAACTTCATACAGTAGCAGTAAATGTAAATATATATATATTGGCTTTTTTAATGCGACTGGAAAAAAATCTAGAAATTTTAGTAAGATCATAGCTTAATAAGATTATGGCTATTTTCTCTTCATAAAAAACAAATTGACTTCTTCAAATATAATACCTGTCCTTGGGTGGCATTATTTTCTTTAGAAAAAAACCTTTCAAGCTGCAGTAAATTACGCTGCAGGTGTTTAATTAATATATGTGTATGAACACCATCATTTTAAATAAACCCTCATGAAATTTAAGAAAAAAAGGAATTCTCATTCTCAAAGGACTGCTTGTTTAAAAGAAACCGAAATGGTGCATTAAAAAGATTTAAATGATAGACTATATTTAGCAAACTATGTACAGTGCATCTGGAAAGTATTCACAGCGCGTCACTTACAGCCTTATTCCAAAATTAATTAACTTCATTATTTTCCTCAAACTTCTACAAACAATACCCCATAATGACAATGTCAAAAAAGTTTGTTTGGGATCTTTGCAAATCTATTAAAAATAAAAAATGAAAAAATTACATGTATATTTACAGCCTTTGCTTAATACTTTGTTGAAGCTCCTTTGGCACCAATTACAGCCTGTCTTTTTAAGTATGATGTTACAAGCTTAGCACACCTACTTTTGGGATGTTTCTCTCATTCTTCTTTGCAGGACTCTCTTAAGCTCTTTCAGATTAAAAGGGGAGCATCTAACCTAAAGTTGGTTGCAGGTTTTCATCAAGGATGTCTATGTACCATACATTGCTGCATTTGTCTTTCCCTCTTGACTAGTCTCCCTGTTCCTACTGTTGAAAAACATCCCCACAGCATGATGCTGCCACCACCATGTTTCATTGTGGGGATGTGGATTGAAATGGTACCTGGTTTCCTCCAGACATGACGCTTGGCATTCAGGCAAACGAATTTAATTGTTCTTTCATCAGACCACAGAATTTCTCATTGTCTAAAAGCCTTAAAGTACCTTTTTGTGCAAACTCCAGAAGGCCAGTCATGTGCCTTTTACTGAGAAGTGGCTTTTCAGGCCACTACCATACAGGCCTGATTGGTGTTGTGCACCTGAAGTGCTACAGATATGGATGTTCTTCTGGAAGGTTCTCCTTTCTCCCTAGAGAAATGCTGGAGCTATTTCCTAGGAACCATTGGGTTCTTGGTCACCTCACTGACTAAGGCCCTTCTCCCCCAATCGCTCAGTTCACTCTAAAAAGAGTCCTGGTGGTTCCAAAATCCTTCCATTTATGGATGATGGAGGCCACTGTTTTCATTAGGACCTTCAATAATGCAGAAATTTTTGTGTACCCTTCCCCACATCTGTGCCTCAATACAATACTCAAAACAATACTGTCTGAGAATTCTACACACAATTCCTTGGACTTCATGGCTTGGTTTGTGCTCTAACATGCATTGTTAACTGTGGGACGTTATATAGACAGGTGTTTGTCTTTCCAAATCATGTATAATCAACTGAATTTACTACAGGTGGACTCCAATCAAGTTGTGGAAACATCTCATGGATGATCAGTGAAAATATGATGCACCTGAGCTCAATTTTGAGTGTCATGGCAAAGACTGTGAATAACTACATTACCGTTCAAAAGTTTGGGGTCACTTTCTAACTCCATGATCGTTCCTGATTTTTATTTCTTTCTACATTGTAAAGGA
>JAOVVB010000030.1:6836684-6847515 GCA_028570985.1 Heterobranchus longifilis
GTCTGAGTGTTTGGCTCCAGACTGGCTCACTAAGAGGAGACAGGTTAATAAGGAGGTAGCACCCGGCCGGGTCTCTCTTTAATTAAGCCTGTCAGGGCTGTGTCCCTTTTGTGTCCAGCTGAACCTGTCACAGAGGGCTTGACTGATGAGCCCAAAATATCCTGACATTACTTTGCTTTGCTCATTTTTCGTCAAATGTGCTCCTTCCATTAACCTGGTTGCACACATCCTGGGGTGCTTGATCTCTGCCTTTAAACTTCTGCCTTTTTTGGGTATTCCTCTCTATCTCTTTCTCCCATCTACTGTATCTACATCCATTTATTCTCTAAAATCTGGTGGAGATCCAGCAATCGTCTGGCTTTAACTGTTTCAGGAACATGTGGTGCTGTTATAGCCTCAGTACAATGTATTGTACAATGATATAACATTCCATCCCTGAGATAGTGTAAAGAATGTAACCATAAATCACTTGAATGAAATAACAGATTAATTTGCATAAGTACAAATTTGTTTATTATTTCTTGACCAAATTAATAAGGTTTTATTTCTTCTTTAATTTATCCATTGAAAAATGATTATTCCATGTAATGTTCAGCGTTTCTTTGTTTTTCTACTTTTTTTCTAATTAAAACTTCACAAGTATATTATTGAAAAAGTCACATGCATTAACCCCTTTACAAACAGTACTCCCAAGTGTCAGCTGTGAGTATCAATCATACTGTATGTCAGTCCCTAAAGTCATTTTTGTTTTTAATTTGGACAAAGTTGATGGAAATTTTTAATGTAATGTTAAACAGGTAAAAGCGAATAATTTGACCCCAAAACGTACATCATTCATCTTGGTTTTTGTTTAAAAGTAAGTAGGTTTTCCGTGCACCACTGCTTTCTTTCAAGTAACATTAGAATTTTGGGATTAAGAATAAATTTGTACATGAGGTGGTTGCTGAAATGGCAGTATTTATTTTTGAGATAGAAGGAAAATTTTTTTCGTGATTAGCCGTCTCAAGAGTAAGATTGTTTCTGCTTCTCTGTGTAGACTGGAAAATGCACCATGTTAAAAAATCTGAATTAATTCCTGATTAAGGTTTTAATCAGCGTTTAGGATGTTATCTGCTGTTTTGTTAAGTCATGTTAAAAATATGTCAAATCAGCTATTCCTTGGTTAGCTCTAAACACTGTGGAATTTGATCCGTGTAATTTTATACCATAGACTATATTACTCAAAGTCTTTTTAATGGTATTTGTAAAACCTAAACAAGTAGTACAGGAAATATGTGCATTATGCCGGGTATAAAGGGTGGCCCAAAGATCTGAATCCTTAGACACAAATTTAAATAAAAGTTTAAACTAAAGCAAATAATCATATTGACATCCTTTGACTTTATGGCATTTGTGTATACACTGAATACAAGAATGTTAAACACTACTTGCTGTGTCAGAACTGATGTTGGTACATGCGAGGTTCTCCTTTAGTGCAGCGCCTCCTTTTGTTCGGGCTGATTCTGATAGACTACTAACTTTAAATAATCCAAGGAATAAAGTCAATTGCTGTTAGATCTGTTTCTATTCCATCTTCTATTGTTAGTTTTAAAGCCACTAATATGGAGATATGTGGATCCTGACTTTTGGGCCACCTTGAATAATACAGGACGGGAAATTAACAAGCTCATGACATCATAGGTGATGCAAAATAGAGATTCTTCTAATGTAGCATCTGAATTGATTTCAAATTTATTTTTCATATAAACCTTTGGAAAATGGTAATGTTTATTTAAACAAAACATTGTTTAATACATTGTTAGTGTCTGGAGATCTCTAGAAGACTTATATCACTTTTGTGAAGCTAAGCTCACTCTTAATTATTAAACACATATTTATTGTTATAATTACATAACAATAATAATTATAACGATAATTATATAATAATAACCATAATAATAACAATAATGATGTAACACTAATAATTATAACAATTTAAATGTTATATACTACTATTTAATGTATAATGTATAATTCAGAGACTCTACCCTGCTGTGCCTTATCAAGCATGGATCATTTGACTGTTCTTCCCTTATCTGATGCATGGTGTGATAGTGGGTCTTAATAATGTATTAACTTAAATGAAATGAAGACTGGCAGTACTGTAGATATAAGAGGCTGAAGAGCATCCTGCAATTACAATAAAGCAGCTCTGTAGCAAACAGAAGAAAAAAAAATCAGCACAGAGCGTTTACTGAGGGGAAAAGTACCAGGAGGATATGACTTCACTTTCTTTGAACTTGCACATAAATAAGAATCATGAGAGAGCTGTAGAAATTTAGCAATGCTGAAATAGGTGATTACTAAAAAAAAAAAAAAAAAAAGACAAGTACCCTCAGTCTCGCTTAATGATACGTTTAGTCTCATGCTGCTGTGTGGCCAATTTGGACCCTTACTCACCCACACAAAGAACACTGTTACTTTAGGGTTTTTTTGTGTGGCTACAGGTTGAGGTTTATCTTTATGGCATATTTTGATTGCTCTGTTTGTAACTCAAAGTCTGAACATTATAATTGAAGAATGTGTATACTTCAGTGTCTTTTTTTTTCTTCTCTCTCTCTCATTGTTTTGCATTGCTATCATTGCAGTGTCTGGACGTGACATATCAATAACATTCGTCGCCACAGGAAGAACTAGAGATTTGGACACACGAGGACGGCTTTACGCTGAAAGTTCTCCTGGCCGCACGTCGTGCTTCCCTAAGCTCCTGTCTTTTTTAATCATCTTGTTTCCTAATTATAGGTCTGCTACCACAGCTTCTGGGCGTGGTCCCTTGAGAAAGCCATAAAGCTTACGGTAAGGGCTCAGCCTTCACCACATCAGCCTGGGCCTGTTTACCATCAAACCACTTTACTCCCCAAACACACACACACACACACGTTTGTCCTCCTCTACTTACTGACGTCATACACACAAGGCCGTATTTACCTACAAGCTACCTGAGCGCTCATGTCGAAACATGAAGGAATACAGCACAACTTTATGAGCATTTCTATGTCTCGCACTGAACTTAAATTTGTAATAAAAACATTAAAATTCTGAATCATGATACAAATCATACTAATGAAAATATCAGTGGTATAACTGGATTTTGTAGAGTATTGTAAATATAAACATGTTGTCATCTGCCAACCTTAATGAATAGTCATATACTATTTGTATGGCTTTTTTGAAGTACATTGACTTAGAAATAGCATTTACATACTACAGAAGTAATACATTTTCTTTGTCATACATTTTCTTTGTCATTATTGAGCTTTTTTAGGCTGCAATCGCGAGTTTTAAAACCAGATCACATTCATCAGAAGAACAGTGCATTATCTTAATTGAATCATCATATCCCTTAATAGCCAATGAAATAACAGCTCCATATAGCAACCGATGAACACTACTACTAATCTCAATAAAACTCATCTAAAACATATTTCTTAAAGCATTGAACAAAAAAAAAATGCTTTGTATCATTTTAGAATTAAATATAAATGTCATTCCAAAATTGTTATCTCCATTACAGCTCATGTTAATCTTTATTTGACAGCAGCCAGAAAAATAATATTGTACAAGAAATTTAAGTATTAAACTGAGATAAAATTGTGTGTAATATATATATATTATAATATTATATATTATCATCATATATATATGTATGCTATGTAGTTATGCTACTGTAAGAGACTGTCCTGGTAATTTTTTTTAGTTTGCAGTCATTTGGTTCAATCCTGGGCTAATGCTTACTGTTCTCCTTTTTTTCTTGTGGGTTTCATCACACCTGTAATAAGCATGGTGGCTATTACAGCATGTGCATGGAATAGACTGGTATCCCATCTGGAATGTATTGGTGTATCACATCATATCTAAAACGAACACTTTTGCGCTTTATTACATAATCTGTGTAGTTCTCAAGAAACTTGATGGACCTTTTAACCCTTTTGTTGTGTGTTTGAAATGGCACTTGAGTCCAGTGCTTAAACCATGTCCTAAACCATGTTCGTAGTGTTTCTTCACCTCTAGATCACAGACGACAGAACTAGTGCAACTACTTATCGTGTTACACCTTCTAAAACCCATTCAAAAGGTCACTGACCTTTCACATTATTACTGAGTCACTGAGTCTGCAGCAGACCCAGAAAGTCAGAGAGTCTCAACACTGCCATCCTGTATGCTTTGCTTTCCTCTTATAATCCATTTGTCTGTATTGTTGGTTTTGTTTTGATTCTAGGACTTTTTTCATGTAAGACATTCATCTGGACATCAGAGTGCATGTTTCTTTGAGCTTAGAGTAGCTGGGCCATTTGTGCCCTGTGGCAGTGAACTGTGTGCGTGGATGTAGGTGTTTTTCTGTGTGCTTGTGTGACCTGACCTAGGATCGGGTGGTGCCTGAGAGAAAGACAGACAGACCTGCTACCTGAGAGGCTTGTATGTTTGATCACTGAGCTGTCAGACTGCCTCACATCCCCCATTCCCCCTTCCAGGTCTGTTTTGACCTTGCGCCATCAGCCCTGCTCTTTCAAAGCACCGCTTTCATTTCCAAAGCACAATATTCTGAGATACACGTACATATTCCTGTGTGTGTAGGTAAGTTTTCCATTACCTGTCGCAGACACTTGGATAATTGCAGGGCCTGATTAAACTGTCACAGGTTTGGTGGACCCACAGGATCGTTTTGATGATATTTAGACTGCACATCCTGAACTGAATTTTCCCTCTGAAGCGCATACAGAGTGATGGCTTGTGCTGGCCTGAGTGGATATGTTTTCCCTCATGTGATTTTTCTGACAACTTCTTTCATCCGGGCTGAACCCCCGGTGTGAGCGCTGGCAGGCTGCCCTCCTTTTCTCACGCCTCTCCACATGCCATGCACTCTCAGCCCTGTTTATTGACACTGCAGTCATGGCAAATCAAATGGATTTATTTGGTTTTTGGAGAGAGAGAGAGAGAAAGAGAGAGAGAGAGAGAGACTAAACCAATGGTTGGAGACTGGTGAAGACTCTTGTGTCAGTAGAGTTACAGAGATGGGAGGGGGAAAAGCACAGTGGTGGTGGCTAATACATTTTTGTGGGGCTTTTAAATTGCTAAGTCCTCTTCTCTCATCTCCTTTTCACATTGCAGGCTTTTAACTAGACTCTTGGCATTTGCCAAGGAGTAATAATTATTTGGTAAGAACAGCATGCTTCACTGACTGAGAACTTGGCCGGATGCTTATCTCCTACTTGCTGGACTTCATTTGAAGGCTGTCTTACTTAAATATGTGCACAGCCAATATAAAGAGCGGTAGTGAGAGAGGGGAAATATTGCATGCATACAGTGATGCATTGTTCATTTTCAGCGCAAATAGTAAAAACGGTAATTTAACCCACCTCCTGTTTTTAAACCATTGTAATTGTAAAATTGATTTGTTTTTGTCTTTTGTTACTTCACTCTCAAGATGTGGTGTTAAAAACGACTGCTTCATTTCTATAAAGGTAGTTACAACACATTTAAAGTTTTTTTTTTCTTTCAGTTTGGCATTATTTAAATGACTATATTAAGAATAATCAAAGAATGTTACACATTAATAAAAATACCCACTGCTCAGTTAAATAGGAACACCTGTACACCTGCTTATTTGTGCAGTTAACCAATCGGCAATCATGTGGCAGCACAAGACACAAAATCATGTAGATATACACTACTGTGCAAATGTATTGAGCCACCCCTCGTTTCTTTATTAATTTAAATTAAAGAAATGGGAACAAATGTTTTACTCTGACAGGCTTCAAAGCACCTTAAGATACAACTGAAAAACTGGTTGTTTATGTATCAACCTCAGCAGCAACCTCATTTCCCTCTCATCAGTTCTAACTGCTCATTCAGCATCACCAATATATTAATCACTGGCCTGATCATCTATCTTGATCTGCACCTGGTCCATGCCCTAAGTTAGATGTTATTTTATGTTTAAGATGTGTAGCTTAACAAACGAATGAACAAACAAAAAAAAAACATTCCTCTGAAACTCGTCACATACAGGGACTGAACTGAAAATGAGAGCCAAGAGCTTGCCAAAATGTCAGCCAAAAAAGTCCTCCAGGAATCCTGTAAGAACTATTCTCAAGACTACATAATAAATACAAGGAAGTCTAGCAAAATATTAAATGAGAAATGAGGGGTGGCCCAAGACTTTTGCATAACACTGGAGGTTAAGAGCTTGATTTAATTTTTCAATCAAACATCACAATAGGGAAATGCAGTATTGTGATCTCAATCGTTTTAACCGTGGCATGTTTGTTGGCATGTGGAAGACTGTCTTGCTTTTCACACACTGCATAGTCTACAGTTCACAACGGAGGGTGTTAAACATCTTCCTATAGGTTGAAATGCTTTGTTGATGAGAGAGCTGAGCATCTCAGCATCTGTATCTACATGATGTTATGTACTGTATTGTGTTGCTACCACATCATTAGCTGATTAACGAACTGCATCATGAATGTGCAGCTTTATATGGGTTCCTAATAACATACATTGAAAAAATGGACACATTTTAAATAAAATGTTACTTTATTTACCAAAACCCCTCTACATGATTGCTATTTCTTTGTAAACACACACGGAGTTGTCTCTTCCATTCATGATGAACTCGTGTTAACACATCTGGTGTTATGCATGTAATTGCACTTCAAATACATTTCAAATGAGATAGCGTCCCGATCTCGCTGTGGGAACGATTTCAATACGATCTGCTTTTGTCAACGACATTCTTAAAAGCTATTCTAAAAAGGGCTGGTAAATTATAAACTAAGTATGAAAAATGTTGCTATGTTATGTCCTTATATGTATATTGGGACATAACATAGCAATATATATTGGGGGCCTGGAACCTATCCCAGGAGACTTGGGGCATGAGGCGGGGTACACTCTGGACAGGGTGCCAATCCATCATAGTGCACACACTACAAGCAAGTTGGGAACACCAATTAGCCTAATCTGCATATTTTTGGACTGCGGGATGAAACCCACCAAGCACTGGGAGAACATGCAAACTCCATGCACACAGAGGCGGGAATTGAACCTGGTTGGGAATTGAACCTGGACCTTGGAGGTGCAAGGCGACAAAGCTAACCACTACACCACCATGCTGCCTATAGTGAAGATACTAAAAGCAATTTCAATGTAGTGCCAATATGATCTGTGGCCTTTAAGAAATTTAACCAATATTTAAATATGATCAACCGTGTAAGTAATTCTTTCCACTTTAGCTATTTTCTTTCCACTTTAGACTTTAGCTTTATTTTAGCTGGATAGGTTTATTAGTTAGCTAGATTAGGGGTCTTGCCTGGTATAACTGGTGGGTTACCTTAGCTGTGCATGACTTCATGTTGGAATGGAAGAGAGCTTATGTTTGTAACTGACCACACATGCTTAAAGTAAAATAGAAGTAAAGCCCTAGTGACAGTTATGCCTTTTCTGCTGCTGGCAGTAAAATGTACCTCAGGTGCCTCCATCACATTCATCCCTGGTGCCCTACCATGCCTTGTAATTACAGCTAAAATTACTGGCCTGCCACTGTCTCTGTCACTCTGCACCCAAATCCAATTTCCATCCCAACATACAGGACCATAAGCCATGCTAAATGCCTCTCTGTCACAGCTGATTGAGCTATTCTTCCTGTAATAGAAAACTTTTGTTTTTTCTTTCTAGTATCTCTTTAAATTCTTTTTTTATTTGTATCCAATTGATATGAAATTGCTCTCATGGCTAATCCTCAAGCTATAAAAGATCATTTTCCACATCAATAATAAAAGAACAGCTTGGTTAGCGTGTGTTTTAATTTCCTCTGGAGGGAAAGTATAGGCCATTCTGCTCGATTCTATTTAAAGATGATTATAATCTTTTCTTTGAATATGGTAATGCTTACTAAATCTGCTTGCTTGCAAGATTGAGACTCATTTATAACGTTCCCGTAAGACAGAATTGTCAGTGCACAATTCGTCATTCATGTCTCTGCGGAATGAGAGAGAGGAGATCAACAACAAACAAACAGTGAGGGCCTTATTTTTCAAAGGAGAGGCTCAAAGTAGGAGAAGAAATCCATGGAAACAGATTTCCATCTAATTGCGGCTGGTGCTGCCTTCCTGCAAGCAACCTCAGTAACTACGAGCAACAGGAAAGATAGGGCACGGAGGCGGCAGGCTGCCAGGCTCTCTGGTGAGACGTGTTGAAATGCGGCCATAATCAGCCCAGATATGCATGTGTCAAAGCAGAAGTGTTTTTAAAGGGCTGGATGGGACCTGTTGCAGCCTGTGCTGGTTGTTTTATGTGCCGCACAAGCATAAGGTTGGAGACTTGAGGTCGAGGTTGTCTGTGAGAGGCCCCTGAGGGCTAGCAGGCTGTCTGATATCTCTGACTTTGACTGTCTCTCTGTAGAAAGGGCGGAATGATTCTGTGGAAAAGATCCACCTAACCTTATCTTGTTGATGATTTTATCAATGTGAGACCCTACCAACCATGTCCTGTCTCTACCAGGAGTTAGGATGTTAATGAGTCTCTGGATCTCAGAGGAACTGTCTAGCTTTTATGCTCTGATGTTTGCTTCATTTAACACCAAACAACTTAATTTTTGAGGAAAATTCTAAAAAAAACAATCTATGTTTTGTTGAAACACTAAACTGGGTACATTCTAATAACACAGACCTGTTATTTAACTTTAAATGAGTGGAAGTGTTGCACATGCATGCAAATGATTCTTCTTAGAACGTTTTGGAGATCTCATGGTGGCACAGTGGCACAGCGGTTAGCACTTAGGCCTCGAGCTTGATTCCTACCTCAGGTCTGTGTGTGTGGAGTTTGCATGTTCTCTCCTTGCCTGGTGGGTTTTCTCTGGGTACTCCAGTTTCTTCCCACAGTCCAAAGCATGTAGTGCAGGATAATAGACGTTCCCAAATTGCCCGTAGTGTGTCAATATGCACTGTGATGGATTGGCACCCAGGATGTGCCCCAAGCCCCTGTGATGGGCTCCAGGCATCTCGCTACCATGTACAGGATAAGCGGTAGAGTGAGTGAGTGAGAAACTGTCTTTTGCACTTTTTAAATGTGGGTCATTATTTATATTTTTTATAAAAGTTTTGTAAAACTAAGTCTTAATTGGTGTTCTGCAACTTTGTAATGATTTCTAAGTTTATTCAATCGAAACAATAAAAATGCTGCTCAACTTCTTTATGGTTGTAAACAATTGTCTACTACATAAAGGCACCGTAAGCTCATGTAAATGTGGTGTGAAGCATTTATCATCTGTAATGTAAAATATTTAAATAAGGGAAATAGCCTCAGAATAGTTGTTTAACACACTGAAAAAAACATTCAGGTTTCAACCTATTTAAATTAAGGCCAGAGTTTCCGCTCAAGTAAAGTACACAAGTTGAACAAAAATAGATAATGGTAAATAATAATGAAATTTTACATTTGTTTACAAAGTGAATGTATTTTAATTAAATTAAAATAATATCAACATAGAAAAGCTACATCAGGGAATAATTTTTTTTGTGTAGTAGCTTTCTCTCTCTCTCTCTCTCTCTCTCTCTCTCTTCTGGTTGTGTATGCATCTTTTGATTTAAGACTACAGAGAAGAAAGTTATTTTAAGTTATTGCTGAACTGTGCACAATATGGTCAAGGATGTGAAAAAGTTTAAAAAGAGGCAATTTGATAAATCGCTGTTTACAGAAATTACATCACTGTTCTCCAGCATTATGATAAATAAGTTCATTTTGTTAAAGTTATGTTTGTTAAATGAGCCCTTACCAGTACCCCAGACTGTACACTCACAGGTGATCTTTGTTAATTCATAAGATTCACAGATTTTACTTTGCGAAGACCGTTGTTAATCAGTTATGACTATGGCTTCTATAACATTTGCAAGGTGGTTTCTCCTTATTTTTTCGCAGTCAAAGGCATACAGTATAAACTGTGTACTCTAAATGTTCAAAGTCCCAAAAGCTCAAGGAGAAGATGCTCTCTTCTCCACTGTTGGCCATACAGCTGTCCCTGCTCTCTACATGATTTCTACATACATCTGATTGCTCCTCTTGAAGGTCTCTCTAAGCAGCACGCAACAGCAGGGCTCAGAAAGTACATAAGGTACACACACACACACACACACATACAGTACACACACACCGTGTACACAGCATGAGAGCTCAATTGACTCCCTGCGGGCTGCAGTGTAGGTTAGTGCAGGCTTCAGCAGTTGCTCCTTGTGCTGTGTGTTGTCTGTGTGTATGAAACTCGGAGAGTCCACCCAAGCCATTAGAAAGCCGCTGCATTCCTGAGGTTTGGAAAGCAAATGGAGAGTGCAGCGTACGTGTTTTGGTGTAAACAACATGGTAATAATGTTGTGATGGCATTTGGTAATCTCTCAAAACAGACTTTTCACACTCACACTTTTTTTGATATCCATGGGGGGAAAAACAGCAAAAAAAATTGTTTAGTATTAAATATAAAATTTCATTTTGTCTATTTTGGAAGGTGCACGTAAAGTAAATGTATTGTGGCTCAAACATTTGTTATTTACTGGGATAATTTAATCTTTTATTATTATTATTATTATTATTATTATTATTATTATTATTAATAAACTTATTATTGAAGTTTTTGGAAACTTCTTGACATGGCATCAAACAACTAGTGCATATGGGCAGAGATTTTACAAATAGTACATTTACAGAGAATTTAGTGCAGGTATTGTGTGTGCGTATGTGTGTGTGTGTGTGTGTGTGTGTGTGTGTGTGTGTGTGTGTGTGTGTGTGTGTGTGTGTGTGT
>JAOVVB010000030.1:6858472-6869258 GCA_028570985.1 Heterobranchus longifilis
TGGTACGCTTCTTTGGGGCTTCTCCACACCGTAACTCTCCCAGATGTGGGAAAGACAGTGAAGGTGGACTCATCAGAAAACAATACATATTTCACCTTGTCCACAGCCCAAGATTTTCGTTGCTGGCTCCATTGAAACCGAGGTTTGGCATTGGCACGAGTGACCAAAGGTTTGGCTATAGCAGCCCGAGCAGAATTGAGGTGCACATTTAATTCTGCAGTGAGTTGGGCAGCTGTGGTTTTATGTTTTTTTGGATACAGTCCGGGTTAGCACCCGGACATCCCTTTCAGACAGCTTCCTCTTGTGTCTACAGTTACTCCTGTTGGATGTGGTTCGTCCTTCTTGGTGGTGTGCTGACATTACCCTGGATACTGTGGCTCTTGATACATCGCAAATACTTGCTGTCTTGGTCACAGATGCGCCAGTGAGACATGCACCAACAATTTGTCCTCTTTTGAACTCTGTCACCCATAATGTTGTGTGCATTGCAATATTTTAAGCAAAACTGTGCTATTACCCTGATAATTAAACCTTTACACTCTGCTCTTACTGGTGGAATGTGCAATCAATGAAGATTGGCCACCAGGCTGGTCAAATTTAGCTATGAAACCTTCAACACTAAATTGGTCAGTGTTTAATTTTCATTGTCCAACGCCTGAAGATAATTAATAGAAGAAACTCGCAAGACATTCTAGCACAAAACAATTCATACGTAATAAATGTAAGTGAATTGGGGTTTTCCGATAACAACACAGGGTCAAAATATACAAACACCACTGTTATTATTATTATTATTATTATTATTATTATTATTAATAATAATAATAATAATAATAATAATAATAATATTATGATGATGATGATGATTATGATTATTATTATTAATATTATTATTATATTGAATAGTGATGCTGAAAGTTCTAAAATGTCTTTACATTTTCAAATCCCATGGCCTCTCAGCTTTCTGTCAGTTATGATGAATGAGTACAGCTAGTAGCTTCTTTGTGCCAACATAAAAGGCGTTTCTTTGACAGCACTCATTGGACTGACCAACACATAATATAATGAGAAATTCCAAGGAAATCAGCGCAGATCTGCAAAGGGGCTGACAGATTTACACAAGTCAAGAAAGCCTCTTGGAGCCTTTTCTGAACAACTGCAGATTCCAAGATCAGTTTAAACAACGGTACGTAAGTACAGGTTATTGAAAGACATAGCCACTTTGTCGAGGGCTGCAAGAAGACCCAAACTGTTAAGGTTAGCTAAGAGGAAATTCGTTCACATGGTCATAAACAATGCAGGAACCACCAAGGCACAGGGATGCCATGAACTGGAAGCTGATGGGACAGCAGTAACACGGTCAAGCTGGTTTTACATCACCATGGACTAAAACGCTGCTGTGCAAGAAAGAAGCCCCTGGTCAAAAAACTGAGACCTTCAGACTTGACTAATGTTTGCTAATGACCATGTGGACAAAGGAAAGGCCTTCTGGAAGAAAGCTTTGAACTGATGTCTTTCAAAGTGTGAAGATGAGGCAGTGAACCCCTAGAACACTAATACCAGCTGTTAACCATGGTGGTTACTTTACTTCATGCTTTGGACCTGTTTTGCTGGCAGTAGACCTGGTACATTGCATAAAGCCAATGGAATAATGAAGAATGAGGGCTACCTCCAAATTATTCAGGGTAACCTCAAATTATCAGCTAGATTGCTGACATTTGGACAGCAAAATTGAGAGTTCCAACACATGACAGTGACTCCAAACAGACATCAAAGCTGGTTGTGCAGCAGGCTAACATTAATCTTTAAACTTATGACTTATTTCAGAAAAAGCACGTTTAAATTTGATTATTGCTTCTCGCTTAATGAAGAAATAATTATTTTAGTGCTACATAAGTAATGAATCTAATCCTTTAGGGGGGAAATTGTGCATGCAGGGGTTTGTCTTAAACAAAGGTGCATTCCCAGTATGTGTAGTCCTGACCTTATGATCCTCTTTTGTTGTGTGATACCATCAAAGAAGTCCAGTGCCAGTGTTTGACAGTTTTAAATTCATGTTTTGGGGCTATAACCCTAAAAAATGGAATGCAATTTAAGATGAATATTAAAGTATCATCATATTAAAGACCAAAGTTAGTTTTTTTCTTTCAACAGACATCATCGGAGGGGATCATCATCATCCTAGTTGATGATCATCCTAGAGTGCTTGTTCATCTTATTCTTCAAATTGTGGTCACATGGGCATATTTTAATAATTCAGCAACTCAAAATATCTTTAACATATCTTGCAGTAGGAGACTGTGAATATGCTAATATATCTATATATATATAGTATAACATATATGTCAGTTTTTCTTCCTATTTCTTCCTATTTTTTTTCTACCTATTTTCCCACAATTTCATTATTGCTAATCCCGACCCAATATGGCATCACAGAGACTGAAACTCACTCATCTCCCCATGATCAAATAATAAACTTGCATTTATTGTCACTTGAGTGCGGGATAAGCTTAATAACCGTCACATCCCCCTCCTACCTCTCCAACATCATAAATCCAGAGCCGGCCCTCTGAGTCTCCAACAGCCACCTCCTTGCCTCCTGAAGCCCATCGCACTCGGTTCAGGGCAGGAGCACCCTCGATGGTCACGCTGGCAGTGGGCACCTGCACACACAATCAAAAGATCTGTATTTGATCTGTATCTTACAGACACTGGCCTCATTCAAGGCATCTTAAAAAGGAGTCAAAATCCAGTCCAAACATAGCTTTTAAAACAAAGCAAAAGTGATTCAAACTATTGTTCCAGAGATGTAACAGCAGTACTTGGGAGTGCAATGAAAATTACTTATTTTCTTGAAGAAACACTGTTGTTACAGTAAATTACTATGAAATAATACATTGGAATGTGCAAATTCTACATATAAATACCATTTTAAAACCCACATTTGTACAATAAATCATGAGAGAGATTAGAACTGATGTACTGCACACACTGTGCATACAGTATGTAAGGGTGTGTCAGCTAATTCCAGTCATTTAAACAATACCCTTTGTTGTTATGGCTGGAATTAGGTTAAGATCTGTCCAGCACATGGAAGGATATTGCTGAACCGTAAAAAAAAAAAATCCAAAAATAATTATGAATGATTGTGTTTTTCAGAGTTCATTTAAATGCTTAGTGAAGTTGCAGTGTGAAAACTCAACAGAAATGCCATGTTTTAAAGTGAATGTGAGAGAATTTTCACATGGACAATGTGACAAGAACTCACAGGATTGAGAATAAATATCTATGTGGCCATAAGAAAATAATTTGTTAGTGAGACTGCTCATTCTCACTCACTCATTGTGTATACCGCTTTATCCTGTTTACAGGGTCACAGGAGGCCTGGAGCCTATCCCAGGAGACTTATGGTGCGAGGCGGGGTACACACTGGACAGGGTGCCAACCCATCACAGGGCATGCATATACACAATACCAATTAAGCTAATCTGCATGTCTTTGGACTGTGGGAGGGAACCGGAGTACCCAAAGGAAACCCACCAAGCACGGAGAGAACATGCCAACTCCATGCACACAGACCGAAGGCAGGAATCGAACCTGGAACCTCGAGCTGCAAGGCGACAGTACTAACCACTAAGCCACACACAGGCCTTATTAGGACTAATAAAAAAAAGTTTTTAGTTTGCTAGGGAGCATAAAGATTGGACTTTAGAGCAATGGAAAAATGTAATGGCTTGCACAGGACGCCCTATGCACACATGATGGGCACATACAGTACACTTCATACAGTACACTTCCCTTCTTACCCTGATGTACCCATCGCTCTGGTACAGGTTCGATCTGAATTCATCATACCACATGACCTTTTTTCATTTTTTTTCATAGTTTTTTTTCCTAATTAGTCTCATTAACGTTTTGGCCACACAGCTGTTTAGTTTCAATTCTGTGAGTTCATGTCACATTGTGCATGTGGAAAAGCTCTTACTTTCACTATTAAACAGAGCTGTTATTTCTACTGTCAGTTTTTCCATTTTTTTTTAACATTTCTTTTATCATGCATCTTTACTAAGTCTTTAAATAACTCTTTTGGCTGGGCATTGTACAACTCCTTATATAAATTTCTAATTTAGCAAAGAAAAAAGAAAAACACACAAAAAACAGTCCACAGTGTTCTACTCCAACACACCTGATTCAAGTAATTGTGTAATTAACAAGGCATTAATGAGTTCAACCACGTGTGACAGACGAGGATAAATAGTAAGCAGGAACAGTCTCATATGACTGCAGCCGTGGGGATCGGTGGCTGAATGGATCAGACATTTAGTGCAGTTGTTGGACGTCTTAAAGCACAGTGACCCCAGAGGACCAGATTAAACCACTGAGCTGGGACTCTGCCCATGGGAAATTAGTGACTCTGGATGACTGGGGAGAAAGAAATCCACACACACCGAAGTGATTTTACTCTCTCTCTCTCTCTCTCTCTTTCTCAGTGTGTGTGTGTGTGTGTGTGTGTGTGTGTGTGTGTGTGTGTGTGTTTGGCATGAGCAGTTCAAGGGCTGATTTAAGGGCAGCCTGTGGGAAGACACCCACGCAGAGAGGAGGCTGTTGATGTTTTGATCTGTGTGTGTGTGTGTGTGTGTGTGTGTGTGTGTGTATGTGTGCATGCATGCATGCGTCTATATAGGGGGTGTTAGTGGTATGGCCTGAAGCTTGGACTGGGATAGCTTGAAGCTGGTGTGTGTGTGTGCAAAATGTTTTGTGTGTGTGTGTGTGTGCGTGCGTGTGTGTGTATATGTGTGTGGCCTCACCTCAGTGTCATTGTTTAGGTTCCACAGATCGAGACGGCCCATCCCGTCCACTGCAGCGAAGAGTGCGGGATGCACTGGAGACCACATGACATCGTACACATAGTCAGCATTGTCCTCAAAAGAGTACAGCGGCTTGTTGTGCTGGGAGGAGGATGAGAAAGAGTATAAAGAGAGGGCGGGAAAGAAAGACAGACAGAGAGAAAAGAGAAAAGCAGTGCAGGGGAAAAAAAGACAGAAATGTGAAGGTTTCAGGAGGGAGAGACAGAGAGAAAGAGAGAGACAGAGAGAAAATGAGAGTAGACTCAGTGGCGCTGCTGCAGCCTTGGGGCTGTCTGGGAACGGGCTAATTAAAACCTCTGCACACTCACGCAGTGTCATAAAAACATGAGATGAAAGTCACTCCAAAGGTGTACTGTAACCTTAGTGTAACAGCTGTCTAGGGAAAAGACAAAAAGAAAACAGAATGAAAACAAGTGAAAAGATGAGAGAGAGAGAGAGAGAGAGAGAGAGAGAGAATTCCTGAGGATGGCCACATGCATGCCGAACAGGTACAGGGCAGACAGTTGGGTAGGAGGAATGCAGTCAGTGTCTCGCTCAGTTCTCCGACCACAACACGATAATGAACCCCTTCACAGAGGGGTGGGGTGCAGTGTATCCATGCAATCTAAGTGTTTGTACTTCTGCAAAGATGCACATGTGCCAAGACCTAGATAAGGAGATTATGGTTAAGTCAAACTCAAAGCAAAGGAAACATGGGCACGTCCAGAATCTCAGACTCAGTGGTACTGTGGATCAAGCCAAGGTTGACTGGATGACCAGGGGAAGCGTATTACACAGTGCTGGGGTTGGGCAAGATTCGAACAAACACTTGACCAAAAAGCATAAATGCAAAATGGAGAAGTTCAAGGATCGGTTAGCATAAGCAATGCAAAGTTAAAGGTACAACTTGTTCTAAAAACATTACAAAGTCAGCAGTGATGCAGAATTATTGAAAGGATGGAAAAAATCATAAACAATAGCAGAATATTGCATTAAAATGAAAGCTATATAATATACAGTGTAGGGTGTAGACAACTGGATTGTTCATTATTAATTCTGGAAACCAGCATCTGCTATCTGTTCTCCATGACTGTGAATCACATGACTTTTTATTTTTCATGTTCTTGTATTAAAAACCCTGCAAGAACATGTATTAAAAACCCTGTAACAGACTGATGCGGAATCCATGTTGTACTTGTATATCTGATTTGCACCAAGTGCGTCTGAGATAAAATGAATAAATGAACAAACAAACAAATGAATGAAAGTGAATGAAAGAATAAATGTATACATGTCTGCAAGATTATTAACTCATAGACACAACTTTATGAATCAGCCCTTAAGCGAGTGTCATACTTGTAGTAGTTCAAGCACACATGCAAAATGGCTCCCTTGACTGGCTTGTGGGTGTGTGTACAGTAGCAACTTCATAAGCTGACTTCAGCAGACTGGTCACTGATAAATTATTGTTGATTAATTTTGTAATGTAATTTTCCCTGCAAATTATTTGTGTTGGTATTAAAAATAGAAAGCTCTTTACCCACCTACCACCTGGAGCAATAGTAGCTCAGCAGGGTGATGCTCCAGACTGCCATCGTGGGACTTTGGGCAAAGCTCTTAACCCTGCCTGCTCCAGGGGTGCCATATCATGGCATGGATCAATGACAGGAGCATGACAGAAATACTGGGTACAAGGCATGAAAACACACTGGATGTGATGCTTATACATACAGTACATTCATAGTTAGAGCTGGATGGTGACAGGAAACTCACACTGAGAGAACATGCAAAACTCCTACACCTTCTCCTAGTACAAAGTAAAACTACACGATTTGAGGCACAGCTTTTGTCAGAAGCTATTACAATGATGGTAACATTTACAGACTAAAGCTTCTTTACATGTTCATTGTATCTAGCATGTGTACTAATCACCATACTGCTCTGGGTAAGTGATGCCACTTGGACTTCACGAAAACTTTCCAATAGGTTTTGCCTCCAACAGGCACTTTTGGCTTGCCGACTTAGACAAAGTCTGGTGTTAAAAGGTCTAAAAATGTATTAGAACTTACACAGAAGTAACTTCATGTTTTGTTTTGTTTTTTCCACCCGGGTATTAGCACATTTTACTCACTAAATGCAAACTCATTGACACTGAGCTGCACAGATTATGTTAGTTTGAGCTACATCCGATCTTTAAATAAAAGCAGTAAAAATGATGGATGGATAAGGATACCAGCATAGCACTACTGTATTCCACAAGCAATAAGAGCAAACCAGCACGTTTAACCAGATCTAATCCGTATCACCACAGCCAAATCCTGCAGGCGCCAGCATTGATGTAGTCATGCCTCCACAGATCAACCTCCAGACTTTAGCTTTCTAATACATATACATACAGCTAAGTACAGTATAAAAAAATTCACACCCTGTGAGGAATACAAAAGATGTAGTTGGTAGACTGGTTGCCTAGCACCTTCAAGATTGGGGGTCTGAATCTCACCTCCTGTCTGTGTGCATGGATTTTGCATATTCTCTCTGTGCTTTTTGTGTTTCCTCTGGTGTACTCCGGTTTCCTCTCACATCCCCAAAACATCCGTTGTACTGTAGGCTGACTGCCATTTCTAAATTGCCAATAGTTTATGAATTGGTGTGTAATTCAGTATGTGTTTGTGCCCTTTGATTAGGTGGCACCTCATCCACTGTGTCCCCTGCCTTGTGTTCCCTGGGATCGTCTTCAGCCTGTCTCTAAACCTCCTTTGTGCCAGAGGAATAAAACAATATAATGCAACTATTACAAATGTTCATCTATCTAAGATCTATGATCCATAAACTTGGATTAATAAAAACCTATCTTTAACTTTTACCACTATATCATACTCTTTATAAATTTACCTGATGATGTAACTTTCTGCATCTACAGTATATTGTACTTCTCAAGCCATAATATTTTTTTTTTGTTATGGAGGTTTTATTGTGTAGAGCTATTTCTTATAGACATGCCTCCAAGAAAGCATGCTGTCTCCATCTGAGCTCTGGCTGAGGAATGCCCCACAGACAGAATAATCATTAGTAGCTTGTGTGCCATGGCCACAGTGGGACATCGGTTCAAATCAGGCCACTGTGAAAGTTTCTCAGCTAGAGAATGGGGGACTGGTGAGAAGCACTTTTATTTTCTTTCTTATCCTTTATGAGGGCACTAATAAAAGGTAGTAATGACATAAGGAGATAACTCTATTTGTTATTCAACATCCAGACTAAGGAAAGTAGAGTATGAACCCAATTACATATGAATAATGTTCTTAAATAATCAAGGAACCTGCCAGGAACTGACCCAATTCCTCAAAACAAACAATCAGTTTTGTTCCCAAATGATTTTTAATATATAATTTTAATGAGTCGCCCTCTTTTCACATCAGCATGGGGAAATGACTCAAATGTGACTCCACAGACTGATGCATGGTGTTCAGGTGGCCTTAGATAAACAAACTGTACGTGGCCCAAGACACAGGCACACAGGCCTGGGAGGCAGGCCAGCATTCCTGCGGGTGTCCTCAAAGGCAAAGGGAATTCCACCCCAAAACCCACCCTGGGTCTGGAGAAGAAAAAAAATATATGCATCCCGAGCATCTCTGGAATGTTTTTGTGTGCCAGAAAGTATACAGTATACTGTATCTGATGGCTAAGTCTAGTTGCAGTGACTAAACAGGTCTAATATCAAAAAAGTGTATGTTGCTTATATAATAATTTGGATAAAATAAAATAATTAATGCAGCTACTCCAATATGTGGCAAGGGGGCATTTTAGCTAATATCAGGAGAATGTTGCCCAACATTGCTCATTCAATATTTTAGAAGTTCCTACAATAGTCCACAGGACCCAGGACGTATTTGCCTTATTATAAACGTATTAATATTTTATATGAATAGTAATGAAAAATTAGCTAACATATATTGGCAGTGTTGTTTAAAAGCTGGGCAGATGTTCCTATTCTTACCTTTGTGCTCCAGAGTTTGACAGTCCAGTCAAAAGATGAAGTGACGAACAAGTGGGAGAAATCTACTGGACCCACGGCACCGTGACAGCTGATGCCAGTCACTGGTCCCTGATGGCCCTCAAACATCTCACAGATACCAGCTTTACTGCGAGGCGACACAACATTGTCATTGACATTGTACAGAGTCAAGTGTGTCAATATAGTGTGTACATAAGGTATGTATGCCTTTTGCATATGTGAATTGAGAAAGCTTTATTCATACCCATTGTTTTAAAGTACTTTAATGAACAATATCCAAACTCCAGTTGTCATAGAAATACACACATTTTTTCGCTATAAATGCATGCTGCTGGCGAATTTATTTTTAGAGGTAGCAGGGACATTCTGGTGTCAAAATTAGATTATAAGAGGGTTTCAATAGTATTTCAATGTGTCAAGCCCCTGCTAGTAAATAAAATCTACCTGTCTATAACTCAGCAACCAAGCATGATACAGTAATAAATCTGGTATCAGGATAGACTCACTATGTTAAATGTTGAAATATGTCTGAGCTGCCACATAATTATAGAGAGGTATCAAATTATACAGTAAGCCCTTGTCTCCTGAGTGGGTTCAGAGTCATCCTGGAAGAGACTATTCTCATCAGAATAGAAATTTGTCATCACAAGGTGATCATTCCAAACTTTCAATTGTGCATTGACACTTTACTCTAATGGGACAAGTGAACGACGTGAGTAAAAAAAAACATAGCAAAACATAGCCACCACGCAGCTATAGTCACCAAGTTTTCTTTAATAATCAACAGGAGCTGTTCCCAGAACAGTTTACAATTATTTTTACTTAATTACTCAATTAGTTTTACTCACTCACTCACTCATCTTCTATACCACTTTATCCTTCAGGGTATTCAGGGTCGCGGGGACCTGGAGCCTATTCCAGGAGGCTTAGGGCATGAGGCAGGGTGCACCCTGGACAGGGTGCCAATCCATCGCAGGGCACACACATACACACACTCACATACTCATTCACACACTACGGGCAATTTGGGAAAGCCAATTAGCCTAACCTGCATATCTTTGGACTGTGGGTGGAAACCGGAGTACCCGGAGAAAACCCACCAAGCACAGGGAGAACATGCAAACTCCATGCACACAGAGACGGGAATCGAGCCTGGTCGGGAATGGAACCCGGTCCCTGGAGATTTAAGGCTCTAGTGCTAACCACTACATCACCATGCCGCCTAATCGGCGAGGTGTTTCAGTTAATATAAAGTTGATATTCATTGTTGGAAGCTCAGGTACAAAACTGTTGGTGGGAATTTCAGTCCTCCAGTATCGGGTATCTGCAGTCACAAGCAATCAGAGAAAAGCTGCCTGCATCAGCCGAATCCAACACCAGAGTCTCATAATGGATAAGGTGAATGTATATTTTGTGCAGAGTGCAAGCTGGAGATCCTGGCAAGACCTACTATACCTACTACAGTATTCTTTTATTCTTACATTCTTTTTATTCCTGAGCAACCAAATTGTTGTATGACTACAATGACAAAGTCTTATATCTTATCTTATTGTAAGAACTGGTCAATAGGGTCGTTATTTGAAAAAAACTGTTAATGGGATAGTCATCTTAAGTTTTACCTGTTTTCTTTTTAAAGGTGGAAAGTGTTTTTTTTTATCATTATTTCTTACTTTTATAATTTACGGCATTTGGCTGATGGCCTTATCCAGAACAACTTTTAATTAAGAGAGCTGTTTAAGGCATGGTCTCAGCACAAATGTGTTTACATGAGTTTACATATTTGCTTAATAAATAGCCCTCATTTCACAGCTGATCAAATTCTAGGCATTATTTTCCATTGCATTCTCTCACTTCTTCTTCTTCTTCTTTGTCTTTCGGCTGTTCCCTTTCAGGGGTCGCCACAGCGAATCATCTGCCTCCATCTAAC
>JAOVVB010000030.1:6872678-6889799 GCA_028570985.1 Heterobranchus longifilis
GCCTCTCTCATCTTTTTAAGTGGGAGAACTTGCACAATTGGTGGCTGACTAAATACTTTTTTGCCCCACTGTATATTAGAAGGTAAATATAGCTCCTGTAAATTAAATTTCTATAAAGAAATGCTATTTTCTTGTGCCACTACAAATATAATATTTGACAACGGAAGTGTAAAGGAGTTCTGCACTTAAACTTGACACTAGCATGCACTGGTGCAAATACAGATGACTGCGTGAATCCATTATGTCATTATTGCTATCAAATTAATTTTGTTTTTGGCCCACAATGGGCTCTTTGAGAGAACCAACGGCTCATTGAGCTTGAGATTGGGACATAGGCTTTCATTATTGAGGGCTCAGGAGTTTAAACCTTTAGCATGTATGGCACTCAGGGGCCATGTGTGTGGCAATGCAACACAAGTGGGCCCATGCACTTTTATGGGCTCTACATACCTTTCTGTTTTCTTTTATGACAGATTAAAAATCAAATTTCAAGTTAAAGTCTCCCTAGTGAATTAAGCTTCATAGTATGGTAGCAATTAATTCTAGCAGTGTTAGTCTGAGAAGTGTGAGGATAATACTTTAAGTGATGTCTTACGGTATGTGCGGCTGCGGAGAGCGGCGTTCTCTGGACTGGGGTTCTACGGTGGCTGCGGTTGTCCCACAGGACGATCTGCCCTGAGTACGTACCACCCACCAATAGATTAGGATGAAAACGGGCAAAGCCCACGGACACCACAGGAGACTTGGAAGAAGAAGAAAGGACAAGATAATTAAGACAAGATAGAGAGTGAATGAGAGAGAAAGATAAAAAGAGAGGGGGCATGATGCTGATGAGTTCACTCTAAAGATCACGTGCAGGGGTGGGTCTTGAGTGAAAAACATAACAATGGAGGGGATTGTGGGCACAGAAGCTTTATATTACAGCACCATAAGCAGCGGGCAGCCGAGCGAGAAACGTGGCTTTTGTTGTGACAGCCTTGGCCTTGAACTTCCCCTCTGTCTTCACTTTTATTGGGTTTTCCGTTCCTCATGAGTGCCCGACAAATGAAAAGTGAGCTTATGCTTTCATACATTCATACGAATTCTCCCAACAAGAATCACCAGGCTAACAACAATTTTGCTCAACGCTGCATCATTCTGCTCAGTATTTTTGTCAATTAGCTCCACAGGACAATTATTTCCTCTCCACTTCAGTAAAAACCAGCCTGCACTGAGACTGAAGTGCGACCGGTTTGTTTTCTTAGCGCTCGGCAGTCATCTGCTGTCTCCGTTTCACCACACCAGCTGTGGCCGCCAAGTCATGCAACCAGAGTTCATTTTAAAGTGACTGGAAAACAAACCAGAGTAAAAAGAAAACATGCTTTTTCTTTTTCTTCGTTCCTTTTCTCCCTTTAAAAAAATACGGCTTCCAAAGACTTGAGAGTAGCCTCAGATGTGAGGCGGCATTTTAAAACGGACTTAAAATAAACCGAGCTGGAGGGGTAAAAATAAAGTTGAAGCATTGGCCATCAAAATATGCACACAGGACACCCAGAGCAAAACTGTTTAAAGCTTGAGGATAATAAGACAGAAGTGTCGATGTTCAGACTCTTGTATTTGGGAAAAATTATAACACAAATGAACTGATAATTGCTATGAAATTATATGAATTCATACATGTTGGTGGAGATAATAGCAAATATATTTTCAGACATATATTGGTATAATCAATATCAGATGGCTAGGCCAGCTCAGTTCTCCTAGGATAGGCTTGCGTGATGCTTCTGCTGTCTAATGAGTCTATGTTTTATAATGCAGCTTCTGTACACAACTGGAGCCTCTGTCAACTCCTGTAGGGTTATACGTAGAATAATAGAAGGTTTCTAGCTTTATCTTTACGTCTTGACTTTACATTTTAAGAAGAAAAAAAAGAGATCCCCTATGGATGCTTGGATAGTTATGTGAACAAAGGTTTATATTACAGCATCATAGGCAGTAGCCAGTGAAGCGATAAGTATGGCTAATGCGGTTCCACCTGGAACCTTTCCCAAACCAAAATGCTTTGATGTAGAGATTCAACATAGAGCTTACAGTATATGGGTTCCCCCACCAAAATATAACAAAGAAACAATTCTGACTTAATATTAACTCTCTTCTCTAAAAAAAAGGGGTTCCTCAGGGGTTCAAGGTTCCTAAAGAGGTACTGTTGGAATCCTTTCCAATTGTAGTGCTCACACACTGAAATATTAAGGATATCCCCAGAAAGACAAACCAAAGACAAAACCAAACTCTATTTTTACACTGGACATTTTTAGAAAGTGTGTTCTTTGAATCCCCACGGAAGTAAAATAGTGCTGTAGGGTTCCTCCCAAAAAAATCTCAAACCGAAAATAGCAAACCAAAAGAACACAAGGGTTGAAGATTTCTTTGAATAACTCTAGCTTCTAGCTCCCTGTAGGAGTTCTACAGTACCTATAGAAAAGAACTCTTTAAGGTTCTACATGGAATCTAAAGAGTTCTGTATATTAGAAAGGCACATTAAAGAAGCACTCTTGGCACCTTCTGTGTCTTTGGGCTGGAGATTTATTGGGTGGAATTGTCAGAAACAAAGGAATTTGTTAAAACAATCTTCCAATGCATTTATACACAAACTGCTCTCTTTAGACTAACATTTTCTAGTTTTCCAGTGCTAATCTTCTCCACACCAAATGCACAGTTGGAGCTGATGCACAAGAACACATAGGATGCTAAATAATGCTCATGCTTAGAAAGTGCTTGCTTAAAAAAGAGATCCCGCTCTAAGATGGCCGAAAGGAGAAAGACCACGGAACGTTCGCCTTCCAATGAATAAAGGGTGATATAAATTTCTATAACTAAGCCACTGTGACCGCTCTGATTAGTGAACATGTTCTAGTGTTTGTTTATGCTCTTCCGTTAATGATCAGTAAAGTGTTAATGCTGAGTGACAGCAGAGCACTGCAGCACCTAAACACCACTTCAGCAACAGCCTCAGGCCTGACCTCTGAACCCACCTCTTACAGTCTCCCGTTTATTCTGACAGTCAATCGTTCTCTCTCTGTCTTTCTAAACTTTCATAAACGCTCTAGTCTATCTGCTGTAGTCATGTGTCAGAGACACGCTCTCTCGGACTGCAGCTTCATTATTGGACTAATGAACACAAGCCCAGGTCACCACAACAAAAGGGTAATAACTCTGCTATGAAGCCATTAATCAAAGACTTAATGAAGTATTGCAACCTAAAACCTCCTCTCAGTGGAGTCAGGCACGGCCAACTCCGACCTCCAGCCCTACCACAAGCCTCCGCTTTAGCAATGTGCATTCTCCTCGGAGGCCTCAAAGCTAATATCAGACCCGTAGGCAAGATCCCAGTAAACTGCAGTTTAAACATCCCGACATCTGTAGGTCTGATTTTGGCTTCATCAAACTTCATTTTTAAGAAAAAATCTAATACTGTACCAACTAAAAACAATTCAATATTTGAGATGAAAAGTGCTTAATATTTAATAGTTGTCTGTAGTTATTATATTTAAGTACCACATTAGTGGAAACACTTTTTACTCTTTAACATTTCATTTCAAATTCATAATACTACTTTCAAATCCAATCATCATGATTAAACCATTTATTTACCATTAGCAAACCTTGAACTTCAGCACTACCTCACTAGAATGAATGTTAACAAAGTAGAGTGACACATTTCTTAACTAGCGTTTGGTTAAATGGTAATGAAATACACCTGTGTTAATTGCTAATTCGATCCATGACCAGAAATTAATAACCATAAATTAGCGCTAATAAAATTACCATGTGCTGCCAGGTGTTACTACTGAACAATTAACTCAAATCTGGCCTCCAGGATTTAATATTAGAGGCTACTATTAAGCTACAGACCGGAATCTAGTTAACAACCACAAACAGTGGTTCATGCATGTGTTGTAAGCCTTAATTTAAGGTAATTCCATTGTTTGTTATGCATTAAGTACTTTTCACTTAAAACCATTTAATTTCAAATTTCAAACACCTTAAAGTACACTGCCCAGAAAAAAAACACTATTGCTTAATTTGTTCGTTTGGAGTACACTATGGAAATTATTTATCATCATGAGTCTTGGAATATGCCCCTCCCATCAGGTAAGTAAAAATGCATAGATGTGATAACCTGTCTACTCTAGACCTGACCAACTTAATCAACCCCAGATCATAAGACTGCCTCCAGAGGTTTGTACAGTGGGCAATATGTATGTGGGTACATTGCTTCCTTACCCTTTTCCACTGTTCCAAAGTCAAGTCTTTATGCTCCCCAGCAAACTGAAGTCTGTTTTTCTACTAACAAGTGGTTTTCTTATGGCTACACAGCTGTTTAGTCCTAATCCTGTGAATTCCTATCACATTGTGCATGTGGAAATACTCTTACTTTTACTCTTTCTACTGTTTACTGTTTTACAATGCATTTAAGTGATCTCCAATAAAAGTGATTCATGACTTTTTTTTTTTATCACATTATCCACTATCCACTATCCTTACAGGTTTTAATAATGTGTTTGATGTTTTTTAACCATATTTCAGTAATTTTAGTGGTTTCTTTGCTGATGAAGGCCAATAATTTAAATGTAAAACCCTATTCTAGACCTAATTCACTTACTTAAGATAAGTTTTGTTGGCATTCCTAGTAATTCATTGTTTCCCAGTTCATCCCCAGGGTGGCCATATGAGATATTAACATATGCTCAGATATTATCTTTGCAGTTACATTGGTTCAGTTTTTATCATACATACTGTAATCAAGCAACAATGTTAAAGTTATAAACAGATGCTGTGTGCTTTCTTCATTACTGCCACCACATAAATCTAGGTTTGTTCACTCCACAGATAAGTGTGACTGCTCATATGAGCTCTTTAAAACCATAATGTAAACATGGCAGAGATGCAAAAAGATGAAAAGCCTGAATATTCACACCATATGTAAAGCCAAGCATTAAACCCTATCTGGCCCCTCATCTTATCCAGAGATTTACTTGAAATCTCAATAAACAAGCGCTACAGTGCTGTGCACATACAGCAACTGTGCTACTGGGATTAGTTCAATTTGCCCTGGTATAAGGACTTCCAGATCCTGCCGAATTGAAAATCAGGCCCTAGATTACAGGCTGTTCTTTGTGTATGTGTCATCATATAAAACTTACTTGTCTTTCTGGTAGCTTTCTTTGAGTTTTACCATCCTTTAAAACATCTAGAATGAGACTACTTAAGCAGAAACTTTAACACCCATCACCTAGCATAAATGTACCTCAGTTTGTACTTATATCGCAGTTGTGCCATTTTTATAACCTATTCAGTCATTGAAATTCAAAGAGTCTAGTCAAACGGTCCATTTCACATTGCAGCCTCAGCTAGAGGCTCTCTTCAGTGAAGTCAAGATCCGATAATGATATTCAAACTGACAGGTTCAATAAAAACACAATCTCACAGCACGTTTCTGCCTTGCTGTGGAATTTAAATGGCAGCCTGAAAAAAAAAATAAAAATAGCTGTCTCCATCTTCCAGCAAAAGCCAACTGTTTTAATCTTCAAGCCACACTTCACCAGGTCTACATACTTTTGTCAGATGAGGTTTTATATTAATGGGAAGCGTTTGTTATAGAATAATATACACAGCCACCCGATGATGAAAGATGGCATGAAGACAGGGATCACGGAGGGAAACACTCCTGTCTTTGTCCTCGCTCTTTGTTAAAGGGAGGGAGACTGGGAGGGGACGAGTGCGCAACAGACAGTGCATTCAGCAGCACAAATCCACCGCCTCCTCCTTCACTACCACAATCATATGGTTCCCAACAGAGCTTATCAGCTCCAGATGCACTCCTCCATCTTCCACAAGCATCCCTCGCTCTCTCCTTCTTTTTCTTTCCTAATGACACCAGTTTTTGTCACTCTGTGGTTACTGGTGGAGGCCTCGTAATACCATATCTGCCTTTCAGAGAAGAAAGAAAAGAAAGCCAGAGAACGTGAGCAGTCGTGTTCTTTCACTCTCATATCCTCACTCACTCAAGTTTTGCGCTCTGCATTCATTACCTAGTTCATTATTTAACTCTTGCAGGACAGTAAAGTAAAATCTCCAGATGCATTAAAATAAACATGCTCTCACATTAAGAATGCAATATCAGTCAAATAGAAGCATAGGAATGAAGTTTATCCATGTGCAGCACAAGTGAACATATGCAAAACATAACTTGCGTTTGACTTTGTCCTTCTGTTGAACAGTTTCAGTAAGTAAGGACAGATTTTCACTGATATTACAATACGGTCTACAGGTGTTCTAGTGTTCGATTAAATCCTCTTCGGAAATCATCATCTTATAGACATTAAAATGTTTTGATATCAACATCCAAAACCAAGCGATAGTATGTGATGTAAGTTTAGTTAATGGTGAGACAATGTTTCTTCTTTTGCCCTCCCTCACAAGGGTCTGGGCTTTGAGTCAGAGTGCAATTCAAGACACTTTGCACTCATTTTAAATAACTCCATGCTTAGGAGAACTGCCCTTACACTCTTTTTAAGATACCCCCATCAGGGACCCTAACGTTGTATGTCATTGTCATATTATTGTAATTAGCTTGCGCCGTCTTTCACCCAAACACAACAATGTTGTTTTTGAAAGTTAGAATTACTTTGATGAAATGACTTTGGGATAACATTCGATGTATGACCCAATAATTTACAGCGTTTATGCCGCATCACATCCATTCGCACATTGTTCTACTGCATATACAGTACATCTGCGGTCCCTTAAGTTTATACAACTGTTCAGAAATCACGGTCGGAGGGCAGGACGAACAAAACAGCTTCCCACACACAGTGCATCATCTCCCAAATGCAGAAAAAACGATGCCAGTGACAGCAGATTTAGAAGTGAAAAAAGTCAGGAATTAATATGTTGTGCTGACGTGAGTGAAATGGCAATTTTATTTTCGAAATTTGCAGACACAATATGATTTTCCAACCTATTTTGGTGCCGCTGTATTTTATAGAACAGACTTTAAGCCACCCATCTATCCATTCTCTGTTCTGCTTATCCTGCATAGGTTTGCAGGGTGCCTGAAGGGCTGCAACACATGGCAGGAGGAAATCAGGGGACACAATGGAAATCTACAGCGCATGGGGAGAACATGCAAACTCCGTCCACACAGACCAGAGACAAAACCCCTAACCCTGAAGGTGTGAGGAAATAGTGCTAGCCACCATGCAGCCATTAATAGACGATTTCACCCAAATACCAATTAAATACACTATGTATATACACTACAAAAAAGCATGTGAACACCTTACCATCACATGCATATGGGGGTCCTTAAGTATTGCCACAAATGGATGCAGATAACTGTATGGAATTTCTGATCATCATAATATACAGTATGCTGGAGGATTATCATTTCCGTTCATTGGAGCTACGGGACTCGAACCTGTTCCAGCATGGCAATGCCCCTGCATGCAAGACCTTGCCAAAAAGACAGGGATTTCCAAGATTGGAGTGAAAGATCTTGAGCACTACAGAGCACTCACTCCACTAAATACATTTGGGATTAATTGAAATGCTTACTTTTTACCAGAAATGTGCCTTTATTAATGCTCTTGTGGCTACATCTACAAATCCCCACCGCCGCACACCAAAATATAGTGCAAAGCCTTTCCAGGAAGAATAATATTTTATAACAGCAATTAGAGGAATACATTTGGAATGGGATTTTCAATTGGCTAGTGTTGCTGACAGGAGAGTTAGAGTATGCCACCTCTAAACCTAAAAACATGACAAATTTTGTTCTCAACAAGCAACTGATTTCAGTAGCTAATGAGGTCATTAATGAGGTTCGAATTTGCAAAAAGTGTGTTTTCAATGACTGACAGCCTCAGTTTAACACACACCCGTGTCTGGTGCAAGTGATCCCATATTATTCATTGTGACATTATATTAAATGTTCAGAAAATGGATTTATTCCCTTTTAAAAAAGCAAATGACATAAAAGGTTAACATCAGGTTAATTCAAAGGTAAAAATATTTGAATCTATAAGTAGTAATGTTAAAAAAAAATAGGACTTTTAGGGATCTGCAGTTCTCTCTAAAGGGTCAAATTTTGTCACCAGATTATGTCTTATACTTATAATCTTTACCAGCAGGCACACTGGCCAGCAGAAACGCCTAGATCCAGCTATATGGGTGTGTAATAAACAGACGAAAGAGTGGAGGTCTCTGCCCTCCCTTTCTGAGCTATGTGTGGTTTTGAGGCATTTCCATACTGCTCATTGTGAGCCAAATGTGGCTCTATACTCTGGCATTATTCAGCAGGCCACTCTCCCAACTCCTACGAATATGTCTCCCTGTTAGCCAGGCACCCCTCTGGAAGCCTCTGGCATTCAGAAGAGCTTCACCCTGAGTCATCCTGGGCAAAAGACATGAAAGATAGCAATAAAAACGATGTGGTGGGGGAGAGCAGTATCTGCAGCAGCACCAGTGCTTTTCAGGGTGTGCTCTTGATGTGGCTGGTGGCAGCCCACTTGAGAGGGCCATGTGATGTTACTGGAGAGCCGCCATGGTGAAGAGCCCAAGAGAGCCATGGAAAGAGAAGAGAGACCCACCACACCAGACCACAGTCCTGCACAGCACAGCCAGTCCTGAATCCAGCAAAAGTCATTCAGAAATACTCCATGACCAGTCCAAAACCAGTGCAGAAAGGTGCCAAAGTGACCCGAACACTGCCTTAAACAAGACAACAACACACCAACACCAGAGAGGGAGACTTAAGCATTAAAGAGAGGAAGAAAATTAGAAAAGTTAAGGTGAGGAGGCCCTTGAAGGAGGAGACATTGAACAAACAAGTGAAAAAACAGAAAACATGGCAGAAGCATCTGCTTTACATTGCAGTACATTTACATACATGTTACTTTTAACCATATACATTTAAAGACAAAAAGTATGCTTTGTTGCATTTGATTTTATTCGATGGTTGAATCTTAAATGGTATACATGAGTTTTACAACAGCATCATGGATATGCTGTTATGGAGGTGGCCCTGGACTACTGATCCGTAGGTTGCAAGAGGGGTAATTCTAGTTCCACCAAGCTTCCACTGTTGAGCCAGGACATTAACCTTCATCTGCTCTGCTCTGCTCTGGATGGAAATTATATTATGCTCACGTGTACCAAATATGAGCACACATTAGATTCTGCCTTAATATGACCCTGATTTTTACTAACATCCAATATAATACAGGATAATGATGGTTAATTTGTTTGTACAATGGGATAAAAACGTAATAAATAGTCAGCCTTTAGTGAGTAATTTACAAAGAATAATTGTGGGAATTAAGGGCGGTACAGTGGCACAGCATGCAGCATTGCTACCTCGTTCAACCTGGTTCAATCCTGAGATAATGGTATTGTCTGTGTTTCGAATATTCAGGATTCTTTGACTGTCTCCATGTGGGTTTCTTTCTGGCTGGATACTGTATAGTGCTATACTGTAAAAAAAAAAAAAAAATCTGCACTGCAGTTGACTGGTGTTCCATGTACGTAGATTGTATTTTCAACTTTTCAATTTCTCTGACCATAAAAAGCTTCCTGAAACCTAATAAATGCATGTTTTTCTTTTATATGTGTTGTGTTAATATTTAATTCTGCTGCCTTTAGATTAGATTACGGTGCACAATGTGATGATCAATTCATGTGTAACTTACCACAGTTTGAGACCCGGGATATGCCTGTGCCATTTATTGATGTGATAACCTGGTCATTCTTTACATTCAAGTTATCAGCTGACTTCATTTTATTGCCACATAACATTGCTGAGCCTAGACCTGACCATCTGAAGCAACCCCAGATCGTAACACTGCCTCCAGAGGCTTGGACAAGTGGGCACTTTGCATGATTGGTATTGGTACGTATGTGCTTCCCTTCTTAACCTGACTCAATCCGAACTCATCAGACCACTTGACCTTTTTCCACTGCTACAAAATCTACTCTTTATGCTCCCTAGAAAATTTAAGCCTTAGTCTCATTAACAAATGGCTTTTCTTATGGCGACTCAGCTGTTTAGTCCCAATCCTTTGAGGTCTCGTTGCATTGTGTTTGGAAACGCTCTTCGTTTAACTATATAATTCAGCTGTGATTTTTACTGGTGATTTTTCTTTTTGATGATTTTCGATCATGGTCGTTAACCTTTTTTTTCCTTACCATTTTTCTTCCGCTAAATTGACAGTTCAACACTATCCTTCCAGGTTTTAATAACATGTTGGACAGTCCTTAATCTAATTCCAGTAATTTTATTGTTCTTTTTGCTAGACACAGGCCAAAAAATAATAATTTACCCAACTTTTTTTTTGGCCAGGGAGTTTAGTAACAGATACTTAAACTTCTTTTACAGCATTTTTTGTATTGATTTATGTACATTGAACAGTTTTGAATTATTTTTATTGTGCTTCCATGACTATCACTATCATTATTACTGCTTGTTCTGAAATAGACATCCTACCCTATATAAGACGTAACCCACCGCTCGAGTAAAAGTTTCAGTACAGTTCAGTTTTACTCTTGCAGAGTTTTTGGATGACTAGCTTCACTTTCACATGAGTAATTTACACAAGCTTAATTTGCTGACATGATGTCATTACATTTCAAATTTAGTTGGGCAGAATAATACTTTTTTTTTTTTCATTTCTGCTCAGTTGCAATTTTCATGGTCAAAATTAACCACACTTGCGTTATACTGAAATTCAGGTTTTATTTAGCATTAAAAATCCATGCAAACGTCACACATCTGTATCTCTGAAGAGTGGCCTTCAATTTAACTCACACCTGACTTGATCGCGTATCGTTTTTCCTGTGTGTGCTGTGATCTGAACTGTTGTGTTAACAGATTTCACTGCATATATAAAACCAGGAACATTCAATGCAGCTCTGGTGGTGAATCATCCACAGGAGATAAAACTCTGAAAATCTGATTGCACAATGGTATTTTCCAACCCACTTCAGTTTAAAATTGAGATTATGTTACTGTCCTGTTGTGACCCCATTAGTACAAGAAATAACCAATTTTATATAAAGATATCTACCATGTTATAGGTGCAGTCTGTTTGTATGATAATGATGCTCAAGCCTCATTCGCTGTCATTCTGTCTATAATCATGCTTGGTCATTTTCTCGTTTATGCACTTGGATCTATTTATTATTTTTGACATGCAATCAAATCCTATGTTGTTATGAAAATCTCATTGCAATGACTGGCTGACGGTGCACTTGATCGTAATTCCCACTACGTTAAGTACAGTAGAAGTATTTTTACTCAAATGAGGTTTTTGGTCACTCTTACCACCCCATCTCTCATTGGGGCTCGTCATAAGTGAGGAAAGCCATGACAGGCAGAGGTGAAATGGATTGAAGAGAGGTTGAAGATGAGTGTGTGGCTTTTTCAGGCTGCTCCTCGGGGAGGAGGGGATGAATAGTGTGGTTTCGGTGGGTTTAACTGCAGAACATGCTCACACATTAAGCTCTATCTGATTCCTGTCTAACGAGCACCAAACGCCTCTGGTGAAGAGTCCAGCCCATGGAGGAAAGCGGTGTTTGTGCAAATCACCCCAAGCCCTTTCATCCTCAGCCACACAGCAGAACGCCGTTGACTCGTGTGCCGAGCGACTGGAAATTGAAATCATCTCCCATCCCACAACCTCCCACCCCTCCTTTTCAGTTCTCTCCCTCACGATTCTTTATTTCTGTCTCCTGCACAAAAAAACGTCTGGCGGAGGCCCAGGCCACAGTGACAGAGGTGAAACTGTGTTAAGTTTCCTTTCTTCCCCCATTCTCCCCTCGCCTCGCCTCTGCCATCACAGCGAGCGGTCAGATTGAAAGTGAGGTGCAGACACACCAGTTAGTGACCACAGAGATGTACAGATCAGACCTTTATGATCATCATCACTCAAACTCTCACTGAGCCATACTCACCACACTGAAACTTCCTCTGGTGTGATCATTCCAGGCAGAAACAGTAATTCAAAAAGAATACTGGTTTTGATTTTAAATGCAGCTGCTTCGAAACCATAAAATGCCAGCTCAGATAATGTAACAGTAAAGCCTTTTTATAAAACCGTAAGCATTTTTCGAATACGGGTTGCACTTAATTACAGCAAAAGCATGTCCATGAAATAATGCAGTGAGATGTGATAACATGTGAAAACTACTGCTGCAACTAATTAAAATCCCTTCCTGAAAATGAGACCAGGCATATTTTTACGATGGCTAAAAATGTTACATGGGCGCTTACAGGAGTGTGTAGTACTCTGTGTGTGTTTACACATGTGTGATGTGTCAGTTAGGCACACTGGGTGTAGGAAACGGAGCAGGCACACGTGACGGCGGTCCATGTGGGTGGGCAAACATATGTGGCTGGCAGGATTAGGAAGTGGTAGGCCACATCTTTTTATACAGAAATATCCCTATAATATCTGCCTCTCGTAGGAGTGTGGAGAGCCTCGCACCAGGCTGTCGCCTCGCAGACTTGCTTACTCGGCCGTCTCTCGCACTTCATCTGGTTTCTTTTATAATTAGCGTCAAAACCTACCCAATGCTTTTCACACTCTGATTGTAGTACTTTTCTGTTCCGAATGAATTGGACATTTTCCAGGATGTCGCGTTCTGTTCAGCTGCTCCTCTCCAAAGCACTAGGAGCCATTAAGTTTCACTTTCCTTTGTATTTCGCTCATTCATGTTGCAATTTAAAGAGCCATGATCCAAAGGCATTATTAAATAGCCATTGTACAGGCAAGCGCATAAGTTTGTACCCCCCCATTTTTCTTTTTTTTTATATAAAAACTATTCAAATATCCAGAAGTAGTTGTAAGAGCCAAGGTTAGACATACTGTCGGACATACTGTTCACATGACTTTCAGCTTTGCTATATTTTTGACAATTCTGTTTATTTAACAGGCTACACTGTAACAGATTTGCATGTGATGGTAGAACGGAAGTTACATTTACCTGGCAGTGGTAGATGTACTCAGGCGTGGTCTTTTTAAATTTCATATTCCAAACTAAAGCCACACCGTCTGGCTCATGAGGAGCATCTTCGTTGTTGTTATATGAGGCCACCAGCAGTTCTTGGTACTGGACAGAGAGAGAGATAGAGAGAGAGAGAAAGGATATTGCAATCATACATTGCATAGCTAAATATTAGTGTGGTCATCTGGGAAATGCTCCTAAATATAGTTCTGAAAAGTACACGCTTTCTGAAATTTTTGTGTCTCAACCATAAGCAGTGTTCTAGTATTCACTGTGTGAATTTTTTTTTTTTTTACCACCATGCTTGTTAAAATGCCTGAGTACCCAACATGACCTTTAGAGGAAGCCTAAGCAAGCTTAAAAAAAATAATAATAAAAAAAAAAGTTAGCTGTCAAAATATGTTATAGGCAGAAAAACCTAATTTTGGACAAAACCTAAATTTCTTTCATCTGGCTGCTTGCCAAGATTCCACCACAGACATTTTTTCCTAGACTGCCACACAAATGTACAATTACCATAGACAATCATGTCGACACATTTCCGTGTACTGAGAAAAAAACAGACAACCTGTTTACTTCAGGGAACTTTACAAAGGAACTTGTTGGGGCATCAATAAAAGTTTACTTTTTTTAAAGAAATGCCATTATAAATTCTTCAGTTAAGAATATTTACCTCTTAACCCCTTAAAGCTGTCAGCATATTCTCCTCCCTTTTCCAGACTACTCCTTACCCTTTAATTTACATACCCTTCTTAATATGAATACAGTATAATAAGTAGGTGGTATAAGTAGTCAGGTTTTAACTCTTTAGAATTTCAGTTAAATGTGGAAAATCTGTAATAAGCATGGTCAGGTTAAAGTATATCCAAAAGTGCATAAGCAGCTGTAATTGATTTTTAAAGAACTGTTCCTGTGTTGGAAAATTGAATAAATGTGTAAAAAACGTGTATTATACAACAGTTAGTTCCGGCCGAGCCATCTGATAGGACGAGTGATAATAATGGACATTGTCACCACTGAGACAGTAGACCTCTTAAAGCTTAGAGCATTTTAGCCATTATTTTTTGGCTGTTTTTTAAATAAACATATATAGAGCTCAGGATTGTGCAGTATAAAGTGACATATCTTTTTTTTCAGCACAAAATAGGTGATATAATGAACTGAATTTTTAGTTCATTTTAACCAACTTAACAACTGAGCAAAAAATTTGAAACTGGGTCACAAAGGTAAAGTAATAGCACAAATACACACAATCATGAGTTTCTATGTTTGTTTTCGAGTTGTTTCTATGACCAAAAAAAAAAGAAAAGAAAAACAATAATAATAATAATAATATGTTCATTGTATGAGTTCTACATCTTTGCAACTTCATTCACATATCCTGGTAGTGGTAAAATTTACCCTTTATAAAAGTAATAATAACTTTTGTTCGACCTGACATATCCAAAAACCCAAATACACAGTTTGAAGACTCCCCGTTAACACACTCCAGAAAGGCTCCTATATTGTTGTTAGTCTTTCGGCTGCTCCTGTCGAGGGACCATGAATCCACAACACGTTGGCCCTCCGGATGCAACCCTCCCATTTTTATCCAGACTTGGTACCAGCACTACATGCAGTGACTGGGTAGTATGGGGTGGGGCAACCCACCAATGGCAGGGCTCGAACCTGGATCCTCAGATTCCCCTTAACCTACAACCTAGAGACTTAGCCACCCGAGCTCCCACTCCTCCTATAAGCACATACATATTTTTTTAATTGTCATTGACCTATGCCGGGTTGCCGGCACATATCTGTGTCGCTTGGGTTTTAAGGGATTTATTGAACTGTTTGTATCACACTGTGTCCCAGGTGTTCTACAATCATTATTTTCACTAACTGTTCGTTTCCAGTCTGGGTGAATGTAGGTCTGGACGGTCCACCTTACGGAGGAGAGAGCAACTGCCTGTCGAAAAACATATTCAAAACTAGTGACAGAAGCACTTTCACCAAGAAAACACATCTGATAACTTTAAGTCGTTCTGAATCACATCTGGATTATCAGAGTTCTTTTATTTTTACGGCTACAAAACTACCTAGGTTCTAACACAAGGCTGAATTCCAAATCGCTCTCCAACCCCTGATCACCATTGGTGTGGACTGTACAAACCACAAGGTTTCCATTTAACGCTGTTTGGGAGTCAACTCCGGAAGTTAACCGAGCTGATCATTTAAAGTGGAATAAGTTTTACAAGATTTACAAGACTTACAAGATTTATTGTCCATTTTTTATTCTTTCATCCTTTTGGCTACGTAGTACCAAGTTAAAACTACTTTCACCCTGTTGATCATCAGGAGCAAAATAACTGGGTAATTAAAATAACAAATAATAATGTGTTGATAATAAACAGTGTTTGCTGAACGGTTATATAAAACCAATATTACGCTTGAGGTTGTGCTGTTTAGCTGGATATAGCGCAGTGGTGATCCAGCAGAGTGATATTGCCTAAGTGAATCATATTATCATTTATTATGACTAATATGTCAAAATATATTTCTTACCCCAAAATATTAATTTGTAACAGTTTTATTTTATCGATTGAATAATTGATTAATTGATTATTCAGCTAAAACATGGCTCAGTTTCATTAAATTCCTTTTTTTACAAAGTAATGAATGAGCAACAAACAGTAGTTGATAAGGTTAAAGTTATTTCACACTGGTGCATCATGTTACCACTTTGGATTCACACCATGAACTTTGTACTTATGCAACGCATATTTATCTTTAAGTGGAGGCTGTTTTCTTTCTTTCTTTCTTTTTTCTTTATTCGTACTGGAGATGTTAACACAATGAACAAATCTATAAACTTGCTACCCCTTCCGAGCTAATGTCTTTAGCCGCTTAACTATTCTCTGCTCTGAAGAGCTGCCTTCAGCTAAATTATTTACATAAATCCATGTGCTTGGATAAACCGCAATGGAGGATCTGTAACAGAAGCCATGCTGGTTCATGTTTTGCACTTGCTTCAGCCTGTTTTCTTTCATACATTAAATGCTCTGCTGCAGATTTTTTTTTTTATTTCGGTCCAGTAAGTCCACATCTGGAGAACTGTGTTTGTTTCAGTGTTTAACAAAACGAAGCGACTTCCAGTATAATTAATGTTTTTTTTTCCCCAGTACAGAGAAACATGTCAAACTTCTTGTCTGTGATTATTACACGTCCACTAGAGAAGATCAGGTAGAAAGACACTATAAAATTTAGTTAAGCAAAGAAAAAATTGTAATACGGCAGAGTAAAATCAGAAAATTTTATCCAAGCAGGAGCATGTGCAGATGAGAGGGACGATGCCCCTGTTAGATGAAATGAAAAAGTGCTGACAGGTATGATAGGTCAGAGGGTGAGGTGAGTCTACCTGAGGGGACCAATCCAGACAGGTGATGACCCGATGCTTAGACCAGTGCTCATCGTAGAACAGACGATTAAAGGACAGAATTGACCCTCCCTGCAGGTCTCTGTGACGGAAAGAGAGATAGCAAGAATGATAGACATGTAACTAGTTCATCCGAATAGCCACCTCCACTAGAAAATTTCACTAATTTCAAAATCTACAGTTCCATACCACATAATAACCGGGAATTTGAAGTACCCCCGAAGCTCAGCGTGCAATTTACTCTGCTATCTGCAGACGCATTTTTAAGAGCTCATGTTTGGAATTATCATTCAAAGTGAATAAAAGGCTGTACATGAATAAAAGGGTTTCTTTGAAGAAAAAAGAAGCACAATGCAAGGGTCCACACTGATGAGTCATTGGTTACACACACGCGCACTTGTGAACACATGAATGCAGATGCACGCCCTGCTTTACCCTTCTTTATCCTCGAGATCTCGTCCACTGTAATCAAAAAAGATGTTGGAGTCTTCAGCAAGAGCTCGCTCCATCACACGAATGCTGCGGTCAAAGAAGATCACGAACTCCTCAGAGTGCAGAACCTGCTGCTTCTCCTCTTCCGTCAGCTCCCGTGGGTGGCCTAATACACACACACACACACACACACACAAACACATACTGTATATATGCATACTGTGTGTATGTATGTA